>ML808389.1:99782-127294 GCA_009831015.1 Picea engelmannii | reverse complement strand
GAGGCCTTTTTACAATAATCAGGAATGCCAAAAGTCCTAGACATCCAAAAACCTAACCCTAGGAGATGAAGTGCCAAAAGTCATGTGGGCCCCGTTTGGGTAAGTTGGTGCATCAACTTCCCGGGGTCATAACTTTTGCATACAATCTCTGTTTTAGGCGTGTGATAGTTCGTTGGAAAGGTATCGTCGAGGAGATTCATTTTGGGGGCTCAAACATGCCTTTGGATATCATTGAGAACCTTTATCTCGAAAAACCTTCATTTAGGCCCTCAAAATGGCCCTGGAAGTTAAAACCTGCTAAAAATAGTAAATTGCCAAAATTGCCATAAAGTTGTTTTGAGCCAGTTGGAAAAGGTGGGTGGCCACCAATATCCACCTGGATCATTCATGGATCTAGGATGTATATGTTACTTGGTCTTAATGTTGCATTTGCAACCAATCTTCCTGAACCTTCTTCTTTTATTTTTCATCTTTGTGATTCCAACGTGAGAGTATATCCTTGATCACACATTTTACTAACACTGAGTAGATTATTCTTCAAGTCTTCAACCAATAGGACATTATTTTCTTTTACATTTTTGTGTCCAAGCTCTACTACACCTTTTCTAAGTATTTTGGCAGATGAGTCATCTCCAAATGAAACATTTCCACCCTTTCTCTTCAAGCTGATGAATTTGTCTTAATCCCCAGTCATGTATGAAGAATATCCATTGTCTATGTACCATTCATATTCTTCTTTACATTCTTCAGTGGTCAATTCTATTCGACAATATTCATTGTTTGGAATCTCTTTCCTTCCCCATATGGTGGTTGACATAGGGAAATTTGGCATAGGAGCATCTTCATTCATATATCTGCAATCTTGTGCTTTGTGACCAAGATAATTACATTTGTAGCATACAATATTTTTTTCCATCAATGGGGAAAATGAATTATGAATTATGTTGACAAATCCACAATTGCTTCCTTATCTTCTATTTACACCATTCATGTTTCTTACATAGTTTTTCCTTTCATTTATTCTGCAATTAATTGCCTTATGTCCAAAAATTTTGCAAGTATAACAATGACCAAGAAAGAAATTTTGATACCTGGGAGTAAGTGAACTTCTTTGTGATGTAGTCCATCTGGGTTCATGATCTACTCTTCTGTAGTTTCTTTCATATTGATTGAAGCTTCTTTGATTCTTGAAGGTGGGAGGTATTCTTGGATATTCATCTCTTTTGTAATCATTCCTTATTTCTAGTATCCTAGTCCACTTCTCATCAATTGTCTGTGTAGATCTTTCTTCAACCTTCTTATTGGTATTTTCATCTTCTTTGTATGAAGTTTCACCCATGCATCCAAGATGTGTTAAGTCTTTTGGCACTTGAGAGTTTCTTAAGATCTTCCTCAATGAGACAACTTCTTGCTCAAGTTTCTCACAATCTTCTTCTTTCTTCATCATTTGGACCTTCCTTACTTCTCCTATTCTTCTTGCTTCTTCAAGTAGAATTTTCAAGGAAATAGTTTCTTCTCTTAGTTTCTCAAAGTCTTCTAATTGTTTCTTCAAGCTTTCAATTTTATTTTCACAACCACCCAATTCACTTCTTAATTTTCTATGCGTGTTTTTGAGCTTGTTATTTTCAATCTCAACATGCGTCAATTTTTTAAGATTCTCACCTTCTTGTTGAATCATTTCGGCTTAATGGTTTTCTTCTTCTTCATTGGAATTTTCTTTTTTAGTATCATATCTTTCAATCATTGGATACGGACATTCAATTCAACATGTCCTAGTCCTAGTCCTTCACAATTAAAGCAAAAGAACTCACCTCGATTTGCTTCTTTGAAATCTAAAATGTTGTAATTTTCTTCAACTTCTTCTTCTGGTCCTTCCCTTGCATAAAGGTCTTGTAGCTTGTCCCAAATCTGTTTTGTTGATTCATATGATCCCACCTTGGATTTCACTGAATCTGTCAGTCCATATAGGATGGTATCTATTGTCAATTTGTTGTTCCCTCTTGCTTCCTTCTGAGCTGCAGTCTTTGGTTTCTTCAAAGCATTATATCCTGAAGCAACTGAGAACCAAACATCTGCCCCAAGAGCTTTCAAGTAATTTTCCATTATATTACTCAAGTATTCAAAATTGCTTCCATCAAATGGTGGAATCCCATTTGGAATGTTGTCTTCCATTTCTTCTTATGATATTCCTTCCAGTGGTTAAATTGTACTGAAGGTAGCCCACTCTGATACCAATTGTTGATACTTAGAACACATCACCAAAAGACTTCATCCTCCCTTGAAATTCGGCCTTCTTTACTTCATATTTCTTCTGAAATTTGACTTATATCTCCTTGTTCATTAACAAACTTGTGTGTGTTTAAAATGAATTTATAATGATATGCATTTATACCCTTTATGTCACTTCCTTTTAACATTAGGGCTGACATGTAGTTTATGCTTCAATCCACATTGTCATCTTCAAAAATTAATTTCTCCTTAATCGTGAGGATCCACGTGATGTGCCACATACCACTGGAAGCAGCATGACTTATACTATCCATCCATGGGTGTTGTATCTGCATGTGTAATTTCCTTCATGTCTATCTACTTTGATCAATTGTGGGGTCCAAAATCCAATGTCTAGGGTTGACACTAATGACTACAACCAATAACTAGGGTTGACATCAATGACAACAACCAATCTTCCAACAGTGACATGTCAGGCTTGTGGTGTCATGGGGATGATAGTGATAGATTGTCAAATCATTTGATGAACCAAGGGTATAAACCATAGGAAATTAACCAAGGGCATAAACCACAGGTGTGGGTCAAATGTGTGAGCCAACCTCCAACCTTTCATTTATTTGAGTTTTCATTTAACCTAAGAAAACCATAAGGAGAAAATCAAAAACAAACTTAAAAAGACTAATGGATAAAAATTAAAAACCTATGGAGAAATTTGACCCATGACAACTGCATGTGATAAAATTGGCTCCACAAGGGATGGCATGCTCCCTGTGAGTTTCCAAGAACAAGTAGCTTCAGTGTCTTATCCTAGGGCTATGGGGTCATTTATTCAAACAAAAATAAAAGAAAAGTGACATTTACAATGAATGGGATAGCCACTCATGGCTTAATAAAAACACTTCTTCAGAAAGTGCCCATTGACAAGGCCACCAAAAATTTCAGAATCCTCCCAGTTCTGTAATTTATAAGTATTATTTGAAAACACCTCAGAAATCTTGAAAGGACCAATCCACAAGGCTTTGAATTTACCATGTTTTCATGTGTCTTGCTTGGGTGCATCCCACTTGAGCACTAGATTTCCCAGCTGGAAATATTCTTTGCTTACCTTCTTATCAAAGGCTTGCTTGATCTTATGTTGATGGTTCTATTCTTTGTCAAGGAGTTTCTCCCTAGTCTGTTGTACTTCTACCAGTTGTTGTATCTTCCTGACCATATCATCAGGTTCTCCTTGGTAATCCTGGAGGAACTTTTCCATGGGTAAGGCAAGCTGAGTAGGAAATATGGCTTCAATCCCATATACAAGCTAAAAAGGGGAAATACCAAGTGACCTCTTTGTTGTAACTCTATTAGCCCATAAGGCAAATTTCCGCTTTGAGTCCCATGCCTTCTTGTTATCTTCTAACAACTTCTTAATGATCTTTATGAGGATCTTGTTAGAAGACTCTGCAAAACCATTTCCTTGGGGGTAATAAGGAGTAGAATGGACTAATGTAATCTCATAATGTTCAAGAAACTTGATCAATGGTTCAACATTGAAAGAGGTAGCACTGTTAGTAACAATCTTGCTTGGAAAACCAAATCTTAACATGATATCCTCAAGAAAACTAATGATTACCTTGTGGGAGGCACTCCTTGTAGGAATGACTTCTATGCATTTCATGAAATAATCAGTTGCAAGCAAAATCCACCTGTTTTAACCACTTGAAGCTAGATGAATTTCCCCAATGAAGTCAACTCCCCACTGTTCGAAAGGGCCAGAAACCACCACAGGCTTCAAAGGAAAAGATTTGAGTTGTTGCTTTCCAGAAAAATTTCGCCATTTGTCACAAGCTCTAATCTTTGCACAAACATCAATAAAAAATGATAGGCCAAAAATACTCAGCTCTGAGGATCTTATAGGCTGTGGTTCTTGAAAAGTGATGGCCCCCACACAAGATGTCATGAAAATTAGTCATGGCCTTTTGGGCCTCCTGTGGATCTAAACATCTCAAAAGAACCCCTAGAGGATATTTCCAATACAATATGTGATCAATGAGACAATATCTGATTTACTTAAGCTTCAAAGCTCTTACCTTGTTCTTATCCAAACTGTTAGGGTCCTAACCCGCACATAGGTAGAAAAATATATTCGGATGTAATAAAGGTCAATATTAATAAGGCCTTGCAATAAAACATAATTAGTCGAATGTAAGAAGACCTAATAGAAGCTTCTGCTTCTAGAAGGATCTTCCTCTATATTATTCTTTTGATAGACATATTTAGTATAAATAGGAGTCGAGGGTATGAGAACCCTAGCTTGGATATTTTTGCAATAGAGCTCTGCTCAACTGGAGGTTGCCCCCTTGAAGAGGCTCGTAAACATTGCTTTCATAATCAAAGTGTTATTTCTGTTGTTATTCTTATATCATTTCAGTGCTATTGTGGTGATTGTTCTGGTCATATTGTTGTTATTTTTCCATTTCTAGTATTTTATTTCTCTTCTGCATACTTTTTATATCTGGTATATTACAAGTGATATTCGAGCACTTTCCTTGGTAGAATTTGTGGGTAAATTTTTTTTCAGGGTAGAGACGTATTCCAACGTATTTAAGCCACAGAGATTTGTCGTTACGCGCATAAACCCACGGTTGAGGGACTCATACACATAGGAAATACAAGTGGTTCTTAAGCGTACATATGTTGGCCACCCTTGTAACCTCTGTTGGTACCCCTTTGAGTGGTAGTGCATCAGACAACACCTGTGTATGGATCGACCTATATTTCATGAAGCCCTCTTTAGATAAACCGATCAACCGCCTGACTGCTATAGTGCCACCGAGAACAACACTCAAGAAGATACTCTCTAGTACCTGGGTAGTCGGGTAGTATGGCTAAGGGTACGGTCTATCCTCCTTAGTTAGTGCCCTGAGATATTGGATCGAGTACTACTATTGGACCCAACACGTATATCAGAGAGATATAGCACAAGGAAAACCCTTGTCTATAGAACCCTTGAATACCTAACCCTTGGGGACAGAAACATAAACAAATTAAAACAAACAAGATCTATTGTCATGCAACTATGTTCGGGTTGCCAAGTAACTACACATTTCTTCCTAGTTAAGAATTTGGGCATTTCATCATTGCAGTATTCTTCAAACCAGAGTATAACTCCGTAGGTGTAAAAAAAAAGGTCTGGAATTTTTTTCACCATTATTTGAGACCTATTCCATTGTATTCATCTCTTTTCCCTTATCACATCCATACATATCATTTTTCGGCAAAATTTTTTACCCTACCCACCCCTTTTCAAGTTCCCTCGTCCTCATGGCCCATACCCATAGCCAAGACTTAGAAGCTTGCTTCGATACCTTGCAATCTAGTCTCACCAAGACCCAAAAAGAAGTGAAACAACTCAATGCCAATGTTGTTGCCATCAATACAACCATGCAATCCTCAATGGAGGAAATCAAACAAGACCTAACCACCTAGCTTGAATCTGTCTTTTTGACACTCTGTACCAAGTTGCATATCCCTATAGATAACCCTTCCTCTGACTCACCTCCACATACTGAAGGTGAACATTCCTCTCATTCCCATAACTTTCAACACCATCACTTTCAACGTGACCTACGCCTTCCGTGGGTGGATGTGACCAAATTTGATGGTTCGGACCCCACTGGTTGGGTAACCCAAATGGAACATTATTTCTCTTTATACGGCATTACAGATGACTTGGCCAAACTCTGGTATGGTGTTCTCCATCTAGATCAAGAACGTTGGCAATGGTGGCAATGGAGAAAAACTTCTCGTCAAGGGTATATTGCTTGAACACACTTTGTGGTAGAGATTTATGAATGCTTTGACATTGACACCAACCATTTGGGCCGTTTGACAAAGTTGAAACAATCAGGAACATTGGAAGAATTTATAGCTGCCTTTGAGCACCTGGCTTTTTGGACAGAGGGCATGTCTGATTGCCTTTTTTGAGAGTGTTTTATCAGTGGCCTCAAGGATGAGATTTGGGCCCATGTCCTCATGGCTCGGCCTTAAAGTTGGGTGGAGGCTACTAAAAGAGATAAAGAAGCACAACAGGTTGTATCTTCTCAAAACCGAAAACCCCCCTTTATCCCTCGTTGTAAACTAGTAAATCCCACTACTCCCTCCTCTCCACTAAAGATCCAAAAATTGACTAGGGTAGAAATGGATGAATTCCAACTCAAAGGCCTTTATTATAAGTGTGATGACAAATATTTCCCACGCCATAAGTGTAAGGAACAAAATATTTTTATGGCCATTTTCAAGGATATTTCGGAAGAGGATGTTGAAACTCCCCTGGTGTCTGAGTCCCCTGAAACCAATGACATAACCCCTCCCTCAAACCCACTCGAAGTAGAACCGGTAATTTCCCTCAATGCGCTCACTGGCTTCTCCGCTCCCCAAACCCTCAAGCTAATCGGTTACATCAAGCATCAGAAGGTCATCATTCGAGTTGATAATGGAAGCACCCATAATTTTATTCATCGTTGCATTGCCCAAGAAACTCATTACTACATCCATGCCATCCATAATTTCCAAATCATGATTTCCAATGGTGGCTCCATGAAATGTGGAGGGCATTGTGAAAATGTGCATCTCCAAATTGGTGACTACCACCTGAAATCTCATATGTTTGTTATCGACATGGGCGATTGTGACATTGTGTTGGGTGTAGATTGGCTAAGGACTTTGGGTCCCATTCTCATGGATTTTAAGGAATTAACCATGCAATTTGACCAGGAGAGCCACCAATATAAGTTCCAAGGAATCATCGTTGGTTCACCTGAGATCATTAGTTCCCATCGCATGGAAAAGCTGCTCAAAAAAGGTCATTCTAGTGTTATTTCCCAACTCCATGCCATACAAGAAACAAAGACACCCTCGATATCGCAAGACCTCTAAGCCATCCTTTCTAAACATCAAGTGGTCTTTTCCACAACTTAGGGAATCCCTCCTTCCTGTGGTGTTCATGATCATTCCATTCCCCTTGTACCTGAAAGACTTCCTCCCAATATCTGTCTATATCGTCACCCCTTTTCCCAAAAAAATGAAATTGAGAAAATGGTCCAGGAACTCCTTAATGCAAGCATTATCCACCCTAGTACGAGCCCTACTCTTCTCATGTGATCATAGTCCTAAAGAAAGAAGGTTCTTGGCGAATGTGTCTCGACTTTTGTGCCCTCAACAAACTTACCATTAAAGACAAATTTCCCATTCCTGTCATCGATGACCTCCTGGATGAATTGAGTGGCACCCAATTCTTTACTAAACTTGATCTTTGTTTGGGATACCACCAGATACATATGAAAGAGGAAGATATTCCCAAGACTACTTTTAGAATTCATGAGGGCCACTATGAGTTTTTTTTCATGCCCTTTGGCTTGTGTAATTCCCCCTCCACCTTCCAAAGCCTCATGAATCATGTCTTCCATCCTTTTCTCTGTCATTTTGTCTTAGTTTTCTTTGATGATATCCTCATCTATAGAAAACCCTGGACAGACCATCTTTCTCATGTGGATCGAGTTCTCCATCTACTCTCTCAGCACCAACCTTTCATGAAACATTCTAAATGTGCTTTTGGCGCCTCAGAAGTAGAGTACTTGGGTCATATGGTTGGCAAGGATGGTGTCGAGGTGGATCCTAAAAAGATTGAATCTATGCAAGACTGGCCTCACCCAAAGACTCTCAAAATCTTGTGTGGATTTCTGGTCTTAACAGGTTATTATTGCAAGTTTTTTAAGAATTATGGAAAGATTGTAGCACCTCTCATTGCTCTCCTAAAAAAGAACTCTTTCACTTGGACTCCAGCCACTGCTCAAGCTTTTCAAACCTTGAAGATGGCCATGTGCACCACTCCAGTCCTGGCCCTTCCTGATTTCACAAAGACCTTTGACTTGGAATGTGATGCTTCAGGGAAAGGAATTGGTGTTGTCCTTATGCAAGAGGGTCAGCCTTTGGCCTTTACCAGCAAGCAACTATCTGAAAGAAATCTAGGAAAATCAATCTATGAAAAGGAAATGTTGGCTATTATGCATGTCGTTGATCGGTGGCGTCCTTATCTATTGGGGAAATGCTTCCAAATTAAGACAGACCATCAAAGCCTCAAGTATTTTCTGGAACAATGCATTTCCTCCCCGGAGAAACAAAAATGGGTGACTAAGCTCTTTGGATATGATTATGAGATCATTTACAAGAAATGAAAAGACAATGTGGTTTCAAATGCACTTTCCCAAAAATATGAAGATGAAGGATCCATTTTTTCTCTTCCCTTCATTGTACCAGATTGGCTCCAAGCCGTTCTCCAGGAATGGCTACAAGATCCCAAAAGTTTGCATAAGATCAAACAATTGCATTCCAATGCTCCAGCTTCCCCAGGGTACTCTTGGCTCCATGATGAGCTTCGATACAAAGGTCGTTTGTATTTAAGTAAACAATCAAAGCTTAAATCCATGGTACTTTTTGAGCTTCATGATACACCCACAATGGGGCACTCCGAGTTCACTAAAACCTATGACAAGGTCAAACATTCTTTTTCCTGGGATGGTATGAAACAAGACATTCGTAATTTTGTCATTGAATGTTATGTGTGTCAACGCAACAAGGGAGAAATAGTCAAATCTTTGGGCACACTACAACTGCTTCCGATTCCACCTGCTATTTGGAGGGATATCTCTATGGATTTTATTACAGGCTTACCCAAATCAGAAAATAAATCAGTCATCATAGTGGTTGTTGATCGCCTTTCCATGTATGCTCATTTCTGCACTCTTCAACACCCATTTACAACATCCATGGTGGCTCAATTTTTCATGGATCAGGTCTTCAATATTCATGGCATGCCGCACGCTATTTTTTCTAATCACGACCCAACTTTCACAAGCAATTTTTGGCAAGAACTATTCAAACTACAAGGCACCCAATTTCATCTCAGCACAGCTTATCATCCCCAAACTGATGGTCGAACAAAACTTGTCAACAAGTGTTTGGAAACATATTTGAGGTGTTTTTCCTTGGAAAATAAAAATCAGTGGGCTCAATGGTTACCTCTAGATGAATGGTGGTACAACACTTCATACCATACAACTACACACATGACTCCTTTTGAAGAGGTTTATGGACATAAGCCACCTTCAATTCTATCATACTTACCTGGTGTCTCGAAGTTCTAGGAGGTTGACCAAACACTTACAGTTCGAGAGGCTATTCTCCGTACCCTCAAAGAGAATTTGGTCATGGCACAGAATCACATGAAGCAATAAGAAGATTAAGGTCGCTCTGAATGTCAATTTATAGAAGGGGATCAGGTGTTTCTTCGACTGCAACCTTACAAGAAAAATTGCCTCAAGGTCGAGCATTGTCAGAAGCTAGCATTCAAATTTTATGGTCCTTATACCATTCTCAAGCATGTGGGACAGGTGGCCTATCAGTTATCTTTTCCCAGTCATTCGAAGATACATCCTATTTTTCATGTTTCATGCTTAAAGAAGGTGATTGGAACTAAGTGCCAAATTCAAACCAAACTTCCCAAGTTAGCCGAAGAAGGATCCATTTGGCTACAACCACAAGCAGTTTTGGACCAGCATGAGTGTCACCTACGTCAGAGAACCATCAAGGAAGTGTTAGTCTAGTGGAAAGATACAACTCCAGCAGATGCCACTTGGGAACCAGCTACCATTCTGCAACAATTTCCACATCTCAAGCCTTGAGGACAAGGTTGTTTTTAAGGGGGAGGACATGTTAGAGTCCTAACCTGCACATAGGTAGAAAAATATATTTGGATGTAATAAAGGTTAATATTAATAAGGCCTTGCAATAAAATAGAATAAGTCGAATGTAAGAAGACCTAATAGAAGCTTCCGCTTCTAGAAGGATCTTCCTCTAGATGCTTCTTTTGATAGACATATTTAGTATAAATAGGAGTCGAGGGTA
The DNA here is from genome assembly GCA_009831015.1 of Picea engelmannii. Taxonomy (NCBI): domain Eukaryota; kingdom Viridiplantae; phylum Streptophyta; class Pinopsida; order Pinales; family Pinaceae; genus Picea; species Picea engelmannii. Next base: position 117,118 of record ML808389.1, on the reverse strand, counting down.
TGAGAACCCTAGTTTGGATATTTTTGTAATAGAGCTTTTCTCAACTAGAGGTTGCCCCCTCGAAGAGGTCCATGAACATGCTTTCAAAATCAAAGTGTTATTTTTGTTGTTATTCTTATATCATTTCAGTGCTATTGTGGTGATTGTTCTAGTTATATTGTTGTTATTCTACCATTTCTAGCATTTTATTTATGTTTTGCATACTTTTTATATGTGGTATATTACACAAACCATTAGGAGGATACAACTTTTGCAAAAAATAAATGATGTCTTTATACAAAGTGCATTCTGCCAAGTTGGGGATGATATGAGATCTTTTGTCAGTAAAATCAACTTGCTGATTTTCTTATTTTAGGTTCATGAAATTAACCCCTAGTGCTTTGCAATTTGATTCAGCCAGCAACCTAGCTAAACTTTGACCTTTCACTAGCTTAGTGGGCTTCATTCCAAGGTCAAATTCTAGAATTTTGGCAATCCATTTGCTCCTCTTCCCATCTATGTCAGGTTGGATAAGTATCTCTTTCACAGTGGTTGATGGAACATAAGAAATAATTTTGGAATGAAAAATATATACTCCAAAATCTTTGAGGGATTTGACCAAAGCATAAGCTTGTTTTTCCATGATATCATACCTCGTATCTATATCCCTCAATGCTCTGCTAAAAAAGGAAATAAGCTGCTCTAATCCCTCTACATTTTTCTGAAGCAATACAACATCCAATGTGTCATATGAGACAAAGGAGAATATCATAAATTCTTTGGAATAATCAGGGTTGATGAGCATAGGTGCTTCACTGAAGGCCTGTTTGATTTGGTCAAAAGAATCTTGAGCTTCAATAGTCCATTTCACCTCATTGCCTTTCCTAAGAATATATGTAATGTACTTAACCAATTCAACAAAGTTAGAAATGAGTATTCTCAAAAAAATGATTTTACCAAAGAAATACTGAACTTATTTCTTGGATCTAGGAAAAGATAAAGTCTGGATGGCCTCTACTCTTCTTGGATCAATTCTTACCACTTTTGTTGATAAAATGTGTCCCAATAACTTGCCTTCCTTCATAGAAAACAAAGACTTCTTAGGATTGAGAGAGAGACCAAACTTTCTGCACTTCAGGAATACCCTTTTCAAATGATGATAATGTTCCTTATAAGATTTTGAGAACACTGTAATGTCATCTAGATAGATGACCACAAATTTGTCCTTCTCCCCAATAAAGGAAATATCCATTGCTCGTTGAAAGGTTTCTCCTGCATTCATTAATCCAAAGAGAATTTTAGCATACATGAATGTGCCCCGAGTAGTGAAGGTTGTATTCTCTCTATCTTCAGGTAGGACAAAGATCTGATTGTAGCCTGAGAAGCCATCAATCATAGACATCCTAGATGAGCCAGTCACTCTCTGCAAAATATGCTTCATCTTTGGCAAGGGGGAATTATCTTTCTTGGAGCTTCTGTTCAAATTTATGAAATCAACACACAGTTTGATTTCCCCATTCTTTTTTCTCACAAGGACCAAGTTAACCACCGACTCAAATTACCTCAAAGGAATGATGATCTTGGCATCAAGCAACTTCTTTACTTATTTTTCCATAATAGAAAACAACATGGGATTTATATGTCTAAGTTTCTGCCTAAAAGGCTTTGTCTCCTCTTTCAAAGGGATCTTATGTTCAATGATGTTTGTGTCATATGTTTGTAAATCTTCATATTTCTAGGCAAACACATCAGCAAACTCCTTTAAAAGTTTGACATACTTAGCCCTTTGTTCCTTTGACAGACTGCTAGAAAATTTCACATACTTTGGACTTTCCTCTGTACCTAAATTGCATTTAGTCACATCAGCATTTTCAATTGAACCTTTAACCTTCACAACAACATCATTTATGTCAAACAATATCTCCAAAGGAACTAGTCCTTTTGGAATATGGTTATTGGGAAATTGAACAATATGATGGTCATCAATTTTATTCAGAAAAATATCAGCATGAGGGCATTTGGCATTATCATGATCTTGATCAATACGCAGGGCAGAAAACTCTTCCACGGTTTCAAGAAATATTTTGATATCAAGATCATACTCAAAGACCTTCCAATGTTTGACATTGTTAGGTATAGAGGGTCTATACTTCACTTCCATGTCATATTTGAGCTTAGGTAAAAATGAATTTTGAAATTACTTGCAGAAACAACCAAAGAATATGTCATAGTATTTTCCTCTCTTGGAACAAAAGAGACATTAAAAGCTAAGAAGAAATTATCAACAAGGTCCTAAACTTCATTTTTTAAAGTCCTTAATCTAGGGTGTTTATCTTGATACATATTTTTTACTTGATGTACAATTAATCCAGCATCTCCTAACACTGCTAACTCTTCAATATTCATGTCTTTAGAAGCCCTCAAACCCAAAACAAGATCCTCATACTCTGCTACATTGTTTGTAGTTTCAAATTCAACTTTGTAAGACAAAGATATGATCTCTTGGATTGGAGAAATAAAGACCACCCCATGTGAAGATCCCACATATTAGATGACATAGGTGAACCTTTGGAGGCCTAGAAGGCACCTTGGACGACCTCACCATGCCATCAAAAGCCAAACAATTTTCTTTAGAGACCTAGAACGTCACCTTAAGGGGCTTGACATCATGCTTGAGGGGCTTGAGGTGGTGATGAGTACACATGGCACGTTTTGAAGGAAGGAAACCTTGGATCGTGTAATAAAAGGTTGGATTGGAGACACATGGCCTTTGGAGGCCCAACTCAATTATATCCAACTCAACGTTTGACCTAAAAGTGCCAAAAACCTCACCCTAGAAGGGTGGCGTATTACTTTAGGGTTTTCTTTTTATGTGTAAATCATGAATTGTTTAATATTATTTTTGTAAAGGGCAAAGATTAGGGTGGTTGACCCCTAATCTTGTGGTTTACCCTAAAATTATGTGGACCAACTATGTGAATGACATTTTGTATAAATAGAGATCATACGATCTCATTTTAAAACATATCTCTCCCATTTGGAGAGGCCTTGGAATGAATTTTTTTCTATCTTTGACTACTTCTCTATTGTGCTCTTGTGTATGGCTATATTTTCTTGGTTATTGGTTGGTGGAAGTAATGTGTTATCCTTGGAAGGATTTTCTCTTGCTATTGTGGTGGTTTGTCTTAGCATATCTCCTTGAATTGGTAAGAAAATATGCTTTGTATTCTCATTTGTGTTTCAAGTCAAGGTTATTTTTATAGAGCTATGTGGGAAGTATAAGGGCATACACCCCCACCTCAGTCTCCATCATAATTTTGCTTAAGTATTCATGATTTAACAAGGGCTTGCTAAGAGAAGTATAACTGCATACACCCTCTTAGTATAAACCCTATCTAGGGATACTTTACTTGGGGAGTAAGAGGATTTACACCCCCAAGGAGGTAGTACCTCTAGCTTATTATTTTCTTGACTTTATTAACCCAATCATGAAAGGCACTAGTCATCAGTTGTTGCAATGAAGAAATAATTGTTTCCTCGGGGTACGTGAAATTTTGTCCTTTATGATATCTGATTGATTGGGGTGTTCTCCTTGCTAGGGTGCACCTTTTTCCCTATAGGTCGAAATGTTTGTGGGGTGGAAACATTTTTGTCATAAAACTAGGTCTGGTGTCATAAAACAACTCTTCAAACCCTCTTTCAACCATAACGTTTCCTATACTTTATCAAAAACAAAAAATAAATAGTCAAATCTAATTTCCTTGAAAAGATATATTGAATGGTGCACTTGGTTTTTGGTTTTGTTGAATTATTATTCCTATTGTATCTATTTAAAGTTACAGCCATAAAGTTGTCATAATTTTCACTGTTTACCTGCAGAAAATCAACCTTTAAATGCTCTAGAGTTGGGTTAATCATTGTGAGTTTAATCATTGGTTATTGCGCTTGCTATCTCACATAATTTTCATTGATCTAGTAGAATTTTTTAATGCTAATATAAAAAAAACATTGTGGGCTTACTCTCTCTGTTAAAACAACCCTTTTTGTTGCTTCATTGTTTAAATAATTTAATCATTAATATCATCATTGTTTAGAGCTATACTTGAGTAAAATCTTGTGTCAATTGAAACAATTGTTGAAGCCATTGTCATTGATTTATATTGTTGATATATACTGCTACTAATTGTTGCAAGGTAGGGACAACGTGCTTAAATTTCTTATGCATCTAACATACTATATGCAAGCTTGGCATTTCTTGTGTCTTGGGTAGGTACAAACACTTTCGTCGGTACCACAAAAACTTGGCAACCTTAAACCACCCGGAAATGAGTCATCAAAGCCATATTCCACTTAGAAACCTTGACCTTTATGGGGATACTTCTCTTCATTCCGTTCCAACCCTATCAATCCCCCCAATGTCACTGGGATCGTCTCCCTAGAGTGAGCTAGTCACCCTTGAAGCATAGGACCTATATTGAGGTGACATTGGGTATAGTGTTCCTTAGTTGTCGTCACTTGGTGGTAGGGTTGGGATTTTCCCAACCTACAACTTGTGCAATAACATTTTGGCACCGTTGCTGGGGAGGATTTTGAATCTTCTTCGTGCCCTAACGATACTTTGGAAAGATTCCCTCCTAAAGCCTCTATCTCTTATATTGCTTGCTGACTCCATTGAAGAACGTTCCCTTTTACACCCCTAATAAGTTTCCCTTGAATCTTTTCTAGAAACTCCACTTTTCACGAACCCACCTTTCCCTTTTTTCCATTTTCCTTCCTTTAGTGAGACATGATCTCACCTGGCAACTACATTGAAGTGTCTTTTTGGTCAATGGGATTACGGCACTATGGGATGAACCCTCATCCATAACTTGTTATGACTCAAAGATGGAATTTTTAGAGATGGAGAAGGAAAACATTGCTAACAAAGTTTCTAAGGAAATGATGAATCACATAAAGGAGTTGTTTCCTACCCTTGATGATGAAGATTTAGACATGAAATTTGATGAAGAAGAAGTTTTCATATATGCCCTTCCATTTGATGAAGACATCTAGGACTTAGTTCCTCCCACACATCAAGAAGAGAACAGGATGAGTTGTAATCCTTTTGAAGATCTTGATGGCACTTTATTCCTTGAATTTAGAAGTGAAGAGGTGTTAGAGGAACCCTTGGATGCGATAAATCTTTCTACAAAAATCCACATAAATCACTCTGCATTAAGAATTAAGCCTCGTGTGATTTAGAGGCAATGGAGGAGCATGCCCATGAAGAGAAAAAAGAATCATGATGAAATGCAACATGTTGAGGCATCATTATCTTTGTTATTGCCTGATGTAGTTAAGGTTGTCCAGGCGTGCTCTCCTCTTGTTCATGAAGTTCAAGAAGCAACTAGCCTCAATGATGAATTTGAGGAGCCTATTGAAGACATCCATGCTTTTACTTTGTTGATATTTTGGTAGCCACGGGAGGTATTTACCTCCACGTGTAAACCTGATGAGAATATAATACTTCGGGAAGCAATAAGAAACCCTAATGAGTTGGCTAATAACCCTAGAAGACATGTCGGCTCAAGAAGATAACTTGTATTAGGTTATTAGCCTCCAAGAGAAGAAGTGGGCCAGAAGAAATAATATATAATGAACAAATAGATACCCAGAATGAGAAGTCAGCCTAGGAAGTTAGCCAGAATTACTATAAATACAAGAGGCCAGTCTTCATTCTAGTAGGCAGTCTTAGAATTGCAAAGCAACACTTGTGCGCACTGCAGTGCTCAGTTTTGTGTGTAGGTTTGGAGGAGAGCTGCCATTGCAGCTAACAAATCACGTTTGGCTTGGACTATCTCTTGGTTAGGGTTTGGACTATCTAATCAGCTCTTTTTGGTGCACTATCCTTGGGGAAATGTGTGCTACCCTTTGTTTGGCATCTAGCCTAGGGTTTGCTTCCAGAGTGATTCTCTGTTAAGGTTAAGGGAGTAGCTTCGGCCTATGGTTGGGTGACAATAGCGATATTGTCAATGGTAAAATGAGCACATCCATTATATTCTAACAGGTTATGGGCCCACACCTCCTTCATTTATCCCAATCACTAGAAGGAATCATAGCCATAAGGATATTAAGCTCGTTGAAGAACTGTCGCTAGGGTTTCTAGCAGGAGCAGTCACCAAAAGCACTATCACTAGGGTTAGTAGCAGGTGTAGTTGCAAGAACCCTAATCCTCTCGTTGAGGCACCTTAAGTGAAGGGATTGACCTAATTTCCATATAGACTAGTGCGCCCTAGCCTAGCGCATCTCCTGGTACTCTCAGCAAGCCAAGATGTCAAGTTTGAGTTTTTGGTCAAATCTAGGGTTGACCAAGTCAAAGCAGCCATGACTTACTCTATGAAGTCAGAAAACAAGTTAGATGGAGCGTCTAACTTTAGAGCATGGAAGACAAGGATTGACCTCATCCTTGCCAAGAATAAAGTGTTGGATATCGTGAAAGGAAAGATCGTGAAACCAGAGTTTGAAGAAGGAAAACAGAAAGAACCGCAGAACGTTGCAGTTATGGAAAAGTTCAAAGACAGTGACATCAATGCCATGAGTATCATAGTGGACTCTATAAAAGACCACTTGAAACCCTACATCTCCCATCTTGACTCATCGAAGAATATGTATGATGCCCTAAAAAACCTCTTCTCAGTCAGAAACATTGGACAAGTAATGATTCTGAAGAATGACCTCCGTGACATGAAGATGAATGATGATGAAAACATAACATCATACTTTGTGAGAATATCCCTGTTAAGAGATCAACTGGAAGCTATTGAAGAGATCATTTTAGAGAAGGAATTGGTAAACATAGTACTCAATGGTCTTCCCAAGACATGGGATGCATTTGCCGCAAGCATGAACACAAAAAAGGAGTATCCTACGTTTGAAGAACTTTGGACTTGTTGTGCACAAGAAGAATCTAGGATCAGTGCAAAAGAGAAACCCCAAAAGAAGTACGATGATCAAGCCTTCACAACAAGATTCAAAAACTTCAGGAACAAAAGGAAGTTTGGTTCAAGAAGGAAGCCAAATCAAGAGAAAGATATTTCAGAAATGCAATCCTTCAACTATCAAAAGTATGGTCACTACAAAAAGAATTGTCCCGAGCTAAAGAAAAGGAAGGAGAAACGGGAAGCATCAGTTGTCGAAGAAAAGGAACCTACAAAGAAGACTAAGCAGGATGAAAGAGACTTCTTCTTCTAAAGGTAACAATAATTTTCCTAGTTCTTGTACATATCTTGTTTGCATCATCTCTATACATATCTTGTATATCTATCTCTTGGAACATAATGTGTTCCTAGAAAAACTATACCTATGGAAGAACAACAAGATAAGGATTGCTATCATTATGCAAGTTAGATAATACACATGAAAGGATGAAATACATCAAACAAATCATGTGGAAGCTATTACAAGATAAGCAAAATCAGAATCAATCATGAAGAGACTTAGAAGAAGCAAAGACAGAAAGAAGTCAGCAATCAAGAGGAAATTGGAGAAAGACTTATGATGTTTTGCAGAAGAAAATAAGACGGAAGAATGGACTTTGTTAAACGGAGGGAGCCGATTATATATTGCAAAATACAATAAGGATGAAAAGAAAAGCATGGACTCTGTTCAATGGAGGGAGCCGATTATATGCATTCATACATGAAGCGAGGATTAGGAGGGAGATAATCCTATGATCTATTGAAGATGATGAAGTATATATCCATGGTAGCAGCCATGAAAGACAATACGTGTTCAGTTCAAACTCCGAATAAGTCTTCTTCGAAGAGAAGCCTTAAAGTATCCCCGGTTGTCCATCCACATCCATGATTCTATAATGAAAGGAAGAAGTGAAAGCTTTAGGGCATGGAATCTATAAGAAACTCCATGGACCCAAGAGATAAAGAAAAACATCAAGAAGAACATGAAGATTCCAAGAAACAAAGAGAAGCTAGAACAACCAGTCACTGTATTAAGAATCACAAGATTACCAACCCGATATGAATTCAATCAAGCAGAGGAACGGAAAGTTGTGATGAAGAATAGTGTATATATGCAAGCATTGCAAGATCCAGAACTAAAGGTTCTCCCAGATGGAGGGATAAGACTATGATGATTACTTGTTCCAATAAACCAGACATACCTCTACATGAGTCTTTATATCATCCGCAATATCCATGGGTTGGAATTCTACATCAGATGAATGCAAAGACTGTTCTCTAGAGAAATTGAACAAAGAGCATATGAAGAATAACCTCAAGACTTTTAAGCATATCAGAAAGAGACTCTTGTATGTAGATGGAAGAAGATAACTTGGTGGAGAACCTCCAATGCACAACATAAGCGTGGTGAAGATTTTCTATAATAGAGATATTGTATCAAGATGATTACTCAGAAGATCAGATCTCATAATGACAGAAGAAGTGCCACATGGATATGTTCCAATTTTCCAACAATGATATACTTTATTGATCAGAGCTACATGAAGCCTTCAGAGAAAACCAGTGTTCCAGACTGAAGTACATTTGAAATAAAGCATTAAATTATCCGTGATGAAGTCTAGAAAGGAGAAAGTGGTTCTCCAATACATATCTCCACAGATGAGCAGATAAGTAAACATTTTTGGTAAAGCTTCTATCCAAGATGAAAGATTATGCGTACTCAATATGGAGCTCATGGAGACGACTTCCTTATTGAAAAAGGAAGAGATGAATCTCAGGTTGGGACGGAGAACTGATGTATTATTGATTGATGGATAGTCATTTTCCAATTCGAAAAATGGTCCAGGATGAGCAGATTCTTTCCAGTTCGGAAAGTGGATTGAGATTTCTGACAAACAGATATTTTCCAGTTCATAAAATGGTCCATATTGTTGATGTACCATAGACAGTGACTTCCCATTATGGTTAACATGGGCAGTGGTCTAGGGAAATCTCTCTTCTTGAGGGTTACTCAAGAAGACTGACCCGCCTTGCCGGACAACGCTTTTTCATTGTGGTTAACATGATGAATGGTCTGTTTTGGAGGTTGGTGCAGGATAGTCATTTCCTCTTGTGGTTAACATGGGAAATGGTTCAGAAAGTCATTCCTTAGTTCGGATTCATTCTTTCGAGGATGCACTTTGTTTAGTGCCGGAGGAATGGTCCAGGTTCAGCAATCAGGGACAGGCATTCCTTAGGGCAGATTTATTCTCTCCAGGTTACACTTTGTTTAGTGTCAGAGGAATGGCCCAAGGTGAAGAATGGTCCAGGCTCAGAAATCAAAACAGTCATTTGCTGGATTTCGAGGAGAAGACTGGGAAGTACCAGCTGAACATTTGCTGGATTTTCATGACTACATGCATCGGTTGCAAGTTGTGCATGAGGATGTTCAGATCCGGCTTTTCAGTCTTTCATTAGAGGGAATTGCTCGTGATTGGTATCGGTCTCTTCCTTTTTCAAGTGTCAGCTCTTTGGCTGATTTTCATGCTGCCTTTCATCTATTTTGTAAAGAGAAATATTCAGCTGACCTTCTCTATCCTGAATGTTGTCATGATTTCAATTTGTTGAATAAGAAATCAGATAGTTATGTGAAATATGCTACAGCAGGAGATGCTTCTCATCATGATCAAGATATTGATGATCTATAGGATGATGGCCATAGTATAGATGCTTTAAACAGTATACCAAATGCATCCACTATCTTAGATTGTTATCAAGATCATATTGCCTCCTTTGAAAAATTGAAAGATGATGAGCAGATTGAAAAATCAACAGGTGAAAGTATTGGAGTTGCAGTAGAGGTTGAGGGCAGCCTACATCTTCCATATTTGCAAACCAAGGGAAGTTGAAGTAACCATGAGGAACAAGATTTGCAAGGACTGCCTAATCATCATCTTGAACAACAGAAAGATCTTCCTTCTCCTTATGAATATTTTATTTCAAATTATGATGAGGAACGAGGTGATATTTTTCCAAATCTGTTTCATGATGTTATTGTTGATCCTGCTATTCAAGAAGCTTCATCGTTGTCATTAGGATCTTATCTTGATGCTCCCATATTCGACCATTACAGTGATGAGAAAGGAAAGGTTAAGATTTGTGAAGACTTATTGCTTATTCCAATTTCATCTAGTCCTCCTTTTTAGCAGAGAGATTATCAAAAGTATGTGCATGTTGTATTAATGCTTGTCATGAATCTGTTGAAGATATTTTTAGTCTTGATATATCCCACAAATATATTATTATCGGAGAGGAAATTGTTTGTTGTGTTAAGACAACACATCATCTTGATGAAATCAGATTACAGAGATATGGTGCAGGAGAGAAGAAAGGTTCAGATCAGCTGCTGAGCTTGCATTTTTCTCTAACAAAGGTTGAGCGGTCCACATTCAGCATTGAGATAAGTGAAAGCAATCAGCAGCTTAAATACAGCCAGTTGGATCAGCAGCTCAAAGAGGTATTCTTTCATGATTTTTATGACCCTATTACAAACTTTTTGGAATCTATGAGCAACATAAATGTCAAAACATTTTTGTCAGACGAGGGACAATTTTGTTTCTGTTATCGACTATATTTCTGCATGATATGGCTTCCATCATTTTTTGGGTCAAGTTCAAGAATAGTTTCAGTAAATCACTTTCTGACATGGCTTCATTGGAAGCATGATTTCACTTTATAAGAGGCAGTACAATTGGTTAGTGTAGGAGTTAGCAGCAGAATAAGCTCTTCATACGAGCAAGTAGATTGTTTTCAATTTTTTGAATAAACAGGCAAGCTACAGGCGGGCTACTGGTTTGCAAGCTACATGTAGCTTCAAGGAATTCTCAAGGATCAGTTGTAAAGGCCAAATGACTCCATAGCCCAATGGACTAGACACAATACAAATTGAGGCATTGCTAGCAGGTTTACAGTTAAACATTTGTGGACAGATTCCAAAGATCTAGTAAGGTTATTAATGACTCCATAACCTAACGGACTAGACATAATACAAAATCATGGATGATTGTTAAGCGGGTTGCAGGGTTTTCAGATTAAATGGATAAGGCAACAGGTCTGCTTGTTATTGAAACCTCACAGGGAGGCTTCCATCCCCAGAAGGAGCCAGATGTTAGCGACCAAAAAAATAATGATATCTTTTTGGGAATACCCTCGTTACTTGCTACTTGAATTATTTTTCCCCTAGGTATTTTGGCCAAGTATCAGAGTCTCATATCTTCAAAAGCCTTGAATAATCTCCTAATTAATCTCTTTTCCTAAGATTATTTCGATACCATAGCTCTTAACCTGCAATACAAAAAGACACAATAAATGTTATTCCCTGGCTCTTATATCTTTTTGAAATAAAAAGTATATTTTTATTTCTAAATATCACCTAAAACATAAGTTATGTGCGCTTAAGTGCACATGAGCACTAATTACCATATTAATACATGTTACATATGCCAAACGTTGAGCCCACATTCACCACATAAGTCAACACACACCCAGCGCAATTGCCAAGTTCTATATCAGTCCTTTCACCTCATTCACATGTCATTATAAGTCTCAGCCTGTATAAAATTCACCTAATCTAGAATCCCGATACATTTGACTTATACTGTATTAAGAAGAAATGAAAACAATAAAACGCAGAGACACATGTCAAGACAACCAACCAGATGCAAGCGCCGAGTTTGGTTTTTCAGATTGCAGGGTATCTATTTGGATATCGTGTCTTTTATATGTGTAACAAGTGTTAATGGCTGTCTCTAAAAAATGGAAGGTCATTTTATATCAGCAAGCCAAGGATTAAGCCACAGATCAAGCCAAATACTAAGTCAATCCAAGTCACGAGTTGACACGCAAAGCCCAAGCGCCAATTCCTCTATTTCACAGATGTCTGCCCTGTTTCAATGATTTCTTCAATTTGAAGGATCCAAGGAACGCTTATTGATGAAGACCTGTTCCTCGCCAAGGTTATTATGGAGCGCGGTGTTGGTATTTTCATCAAGGCAGCAGTAGGTGATGAGGAGTTAAGCATTTTCGGTTTTGAGGGAACATTTTTTGCTTGCTGCTCAGATCACAGGGCAAAGGCATGCTTTTCTTGGAAAATACAAGGTTGGATTTTCAGAAGAGGGAGAGTATTGGCACTAGACTTACAGATATATAACAATGTTGGAAACTCATTAGATTTGTCATTATTAGTTCTTGAGCGTGCAATGTTTCATTCTGACAATGTATATGAGATACAAAATATCAAAATCAAGGGTAGCATTTGCTTCACAAATCTTCCTAGTAATACTACCTTTAGAGGGTTTGGAGTGCATCAAGGGATGCTTATTACTAAAAAATGGATTGAACATATTGCCATGTGCTACCCCTTGCTCATTAATCCGATGAGTATCATTGTTTTCTTAATCAATGGATTGTGGGTTGGCCTTGTTATTGGTTTTGTCACAGAGTACTACACAAGAAATGCTTACAGCCCTGTCCGAGGTATTGTTGATTCATACAGGACTAGATCAGCATCTAATGTTATTTTTGGGTTGGCTTTGGGATACAAATCTGTTATTTTTCCTATATTTTCTATTGCAGTAAGCATTTTTGTCAGTTTAGTTTGGCTTCCATGTATGGTATTGCAATAGTTTCTTTGGGCATACTTAGTACAATCGCAACTGGATTGGCCATCAATGCATATAGACCTATTAGTTTAATTTTTGGGGCAATGCTTCCTTAGTGTTCTCTGCCATGACAATGAAAAGTGTAGGTAGTGCAGCCTTGAAAATGGTTGAAGATGTTAGGAGGCAATTCAACACCATCCCAGATATGATGAAAGATTTGAAAATAAATGGTTTCACAAGAAGCAGGAATACAGCTACTTCCAGGACTCTTGACCTCATAAAAGAAGTAATTTTCTCTCTGCTATTACATGTGGTGGACGTTGAAACATACTCCTATGATGATCAGTTCATCATGAAAGCTGAAACAAAGTGAAAGCTAGAATTAAAAAGACCTAGCATTCTATAGTAAATGGATTTACTTCTTAGCAAGTCGAGAATACATTCATATTCAACAGCTCAGACAAGCTTTTGTGATTTTATAAGCAGCATCTTTCAACTTGAGGGGTGAAGCTTGAACATTTGGCAAAATAATTATCAGTCAAAGATCCATTGAAATTCCAGATCCTTATTCTTAGTAGCTAATGATAAATGTTCAAGATGAAGTTTCGGTGGTTTAGGCGAACAGGACGAATGTTCATTAACCACCGAAAACAGGGCTTTCGATAGATAATTCACTCAGCAGCTTTCTAGGTTAACCACCGAAAGCCTGTCACTGCCAGAATGATCAAATTTTTGCACAAATCGAGGTTTTTATGATCCGAATCATTTGAAAACACTCATGATGGATAGATGATGAATTATATATTCATTTTAAAGATCCATTTTGGGTACATAAGGATTAGAAAGGGTAGCCAAGTTGATTTTGGCACCTATTTTGGTGGAAACAGATTGGATTTTCTGCCTATCTCAGAAAATTCGAATTGTATCTCTTGGAGAGTCAGTATTCATCCTTGGGAGGTTATCCTGCACTACACCAGCACTCAACAAGAGAGGAGGACCAGAAAATCTGGGATTGACCTCACTTTTGGGGATCATCCCACATCTTTTGCAAGTAGATTTTGATTTACTATTTTTAGCTTATTTGATCCATGTTTTCAGGATCTCAGAACTGTTTTGTAAAGCTATAAATCTTAGGATAGAATATGAACCATGGGTTCGATTTTGGGTTCTATATGTTGCTACTGTAAATGAGACTCATTCTTAATATATGAAACATTGCAAGCTTCCCTCATCTGTGTTTTTAGACCTTTCTTTTCTATTCTATGATATCTTATGAGTGAATGATTTCTTTATTGACGCTTATTCAATCTACATGTGGCTGTCATCTCACTAATTGATTGATTAATTTAAGAATCATAAGTTATTGCCTTAGTTTTTTAAACCCATTGTGCTTATTGTTTTATATGAGTATAATTTGGTTCAACAACTATCTTCTATTCTATTTGATCAACCCTTGTCTGATTGCATTCTTAGAAGGCCTTGTGATATTTGATATTACTAGACAGTCTTGAAGACACAGTCCAGCCCCTAGATATTCATCTTGATCCAAAAACCACATCAATTATTAAGAAAATAGTTCCCAAAAAGATTGAGTTACCAGGCATCTCTGACTTACAGCCTAAGAGAGTTTCTTGGAGTGATAACAGACCCCTGGACTCCCCGAACATCCAAGTCTCATTCCTCCTACAATGAGTCTATCCAACCGCCGTGATATTCTATACCTATCCATTTTTGAACCTTTTGCAGTCGCGTGTTCACGGGTTTGCAGGTTCCTGGGTTCACAAAAGTCTCAAATCCTATTTCTCTCCCATCCGTCCCCACCACCCTCGTGCGCTTCCCAATACACATTTAGTATTTCTTTGAATGATAACAACTCATCATGCATGTTCATAAATATTTTCATTAATAAGCGAAGGGATCAAGGAGATCTCCTATTAAAATGCATTAAACCAAGATTTACGGAGGATTACATTATCCCTCTCAAGCGCTCATTTTAAACATTATCTGGAGAAAAGGAACGTTTTCTTCAACTTATGGCAACAACTTGACAATGGTTCTGTGTAGATACATTGAACATTTTCAGGCATGAGGACCAGAGATTTCAGTGTTCCAGAGCATACTCTTACTACTCATCCCCTTCTGCCCAAAATGAAGTAATCTGGATGTCTGGAATTGTGTGCGCAGTTTGTGTCCCATTAGTCTTTCACTATAAGGAGTTGGTTGCCTGGTGTGTCGAGAGATATATTCCAAGCCGATAGATCATTCAATTGTGGGATCATTCCCCTGTCTCTCTGTCACCTCAGGCATTTCGTAAGATGTTGAGACTTCCCGAGCCAATGCTTACCTTCAAGGGAGAAGATTGCAAAGAATTATTAAAGAAACATGAAAATGGGTTGGACCTCTTACCCGAGTTCCTGGAGAACCCAACGACCGTCCCCGAGGATATCACGAGATTGCAGGTTAGCTCATTAAAAAATCCTTTCGGGGAAATTGCTTGGCTTTTCATGAGCATAACAAGACAAGAAACTACAACCAACATTTCCCATATGATTCTTTACATTTTATACTTTATGTTCAAGGAACATGCCATCTTCGATTGGGGAAAGTTGGTTTCCATTGAAATCTCTTCTCAATTGTCACAATACAAGAAGGATAAGAAATTCTTTATGTCATCTTATTTGGTTTTCGTGATAGCACATTGTTGTCAGTTTCCGAGATTATCTGTGTGTAAGAATGTAAACTGTGAATTCAACCCAGTAACCTTTTGGTATCAAACATTATGGAGGCACAAGGCCTCCCAACATTTTTATGAAATTTTTAATGATTTTTTCTCAGTTTTTAAAGGCTTGTTGTTTGGAAAGGACACTCCCAGGATGTCTTACCAGGCGAGTAAGTTTATGGATAGGAAGGGGACACTAGAACAAATGGAGAATTACAATGTCATAAAGATTTTTGGTTCCAAGGAAAATCCTTCCTTCCTTCCCTGCCACATATCTAGATTATTTTTTGTTACTAAAATAGCAGGGAAATACAATCATTGGTTGCATTTTTTCCATGAAAAGAGAAAAAATCAAATCATATCTCTGCCTTAAAAATTTGGGGACTTCATATTCAGAAATATGAACTAGATTGATGAATTTCCAGGCCATTTCCACAAACTGAATCTAAGATATGATGAAAGGGTAAAAGGGTTCAACCCTAGAGGAATTTTTGTAGAACATCTACTGGAAATTGGCTTCAACAATTCTTTTATTAATGTTATTCTAAATGAAGACAAAGATAATGACTTAGGCACTCCTTCTCGTGACATTGGTAAGCTGGAAACAATACTCAACTCCAATGATTCATACAAACAAAAAAGAAAAGGTCCCGGCGAGAAGAGTGCCCAATCCCCAACTATCACTCCAAAGAGTACAAAATCTCGGAGTAGTGCTCCAATGACCCACAAAATTAAGAAAGTGACCCACAGTTCTTCAAGCCGAGGAGGAGATAAGAACCCTCCTTCGAGAAAAATTGAAAGTTCCCATAAAATTCCCTTGAGGAAGAAAAGAAAAAAACATTGTGCAAGAAGAGGAGGAACCTCGAGCCGAAATAGATATCTGCGACCTCTTCCTCGAAGATATGGAACTTGAGATTGACATCGAAAAAGTGTTCCCTGACGTTGATCGGCCTGAGGAGATGACTCACCAGAATCCTCTGATGGAAATAATTGAGAGCGAGACATTCAATGAAGAAGAGTGTTTTGTATTTCAGAGTGTTGTTTTTTATAGTGAGTCCAAAAAATTAATTATTGAGAAAAGAGATGTAAATAATAAAAAGGGAAAATCTCGTTCAGAGGTTAACATACGAAACATGCGGCCTTCCCAAATTTCTCAAATCCACTGAGAAATTGGAGATGCTCTAGATGATTCTATTGGAGGCCTTGAAGCAGAGAACGCCAAGTTAAAGGAAAGAGTCAAATAATTGGAAGAATCTTTTATGCCTCTTCTAGTGTTTGCTAGTCCTTTAGCAATAATTGGGCCTACCACACCTGCAACAAAACTAAAAGGGTCTTCAAGCCTACAATAAAACTAAAAGGATCAACCAGGGGCTATGTGGAGGGGTCTCTTTTGGAATGAGGGCACATGCCTTCTATGAATATTTACAGGTGGATTTAAAAAATGAAGAAGGTTTTTACCTTAACGTAGTTGTACCTTTCAGTTTTAAAGTTACCAATACGACAGAGTTGAGAAGAAGAGAGGAGGATCTCCATTCTCCAAACCAGATAAAACAACTGAACGCATGTTGGAAGGAAAAGGTTAAAAACTTGAAATCATTGTCCAAGCATGCAAACGAGCCATAACAAGGAGAGACAAATTATTCAAAAGGTTGATTGAAATAGACCTAGCCGGAAGAACCAATGAGGTCCAAGACCTCAAATTGATTCTCAACTCATTGTTCCTAACCAAGCAAGCCTTTGATGAACAAGTTGAGATATTTAAAGGGTTATCATTTGAAAATTTCTATGGCATTCTTGAGTATAATGAAGACGACGTTGAGAACCAGCTAGTGAATTATTCAGTAAAAAATCAAGATATTGAAGAATCTTTGCGTAATATTTCCATTGATCTAAGGGAATTGGTGTTAGAAAAACAGGACCGTGGAGCAATAAAATAAAACAAATGCAGAAACAAAACACAGAAGACACACAATACAAGAGAGACACAGATTTACGTGGTTCACCCAGTGTGGGCTACGTCCACCAGAGAAATTGCCAGGTCCT
>ML808389.1:82269-94518 GCA_009831015.1 Picea engelmannii | reverse complement strand
CAGAGGGGGTACCCCCCCTCTGCACTCCCCCGCGTGGAAGAGTGTACATACTTCTGGGGTGTAAATACTTCATGGGGTATAAACACGGCTGAAAGCAAGGACCTCTGAATCAGGAAGATAATCAGGCTCCACAACCAACAATTGGAGGGAGGGATTTTTAACATAAAAATCCGACATGAAATCAACATAGCACCAATGAGAATCTATATCGAAGAGTGGTTTAAAAAAGCTATCGACAAACTGGCTGATGAAGGGAAAAAAGAAGTTGAGATAGTTGTTGTAACAATTGATGAAAGCAATAAAAGGACATCACCAAGAAAGAGACACGGGGGAGATACCATAATAGTAAGTTCATAATGATCACATCTTTCTTTCTTTATCAATTTCTTCATCCAATTACTCCACCCCTTTAAATAGAAAGGTTTAATCGAAGACTCATAATTTCCTTTTTCTTCTTACCAAGTCTTATCGTCTTTCGTCGCCCACTTTCTTCCTTCTACAAACTTCATTATTATATATATATTCTTTATGGTCCGCGGAAGCACCAATCCCAGTCTTTATGGAAAACACATTTAAATTTTAGAGAATATGTAATGAACGATATATTTTTTTAGAAATTTCAAGAGAGTTATTTTGGGAACAATCTCGATTATAATTTATAACCTAGTTTTTTGAATATAGAGTATTTGAGCTTGATATATCATTATCTTTATTTGAGCTGCCCATGTATCACTCTGTCAAAGTTCTCTTATGCATGCAGATCATTTTCTTTTATTTTTTTATGTGATAAAAAATCTTTAGCTTTACTATGCTGGATGTGAGGAAATTTTATTTATTTGCTTTAAATGCGTGAATGTGTGTGGTTCCTGGTCCACTCTCAGGAAATTTCCTTAAAAGAAAATGAAACATTTTTCGTTTTTATATTTTTACTTTCTTTTGATTACCATGATAGACTTCTATAAAGTCCCACATTCTGAAGACCTTGAGTCCCACAAAAATTATAACAGAGGAGTACCACCTCTATAAAAACACAGGGGAATTTGTATGCTCGTGAGGTTTCTGTTTCGGTCCTAACGGATTCAAGCATCAACAAGTTCCTAGTGGAAAACCCATTCGTGAGGAAGACCATGTACTAGGGCACAATGTCAACCAATAAGGTGAAACAGGGCAAAAAGGCATAATGTCCAATCATATGTCATGAAATCTAAAGTAGTCGAAGATACAACATACTCAAAATTCCTCAAACATTGAAATGACACTCACCATAATACCTAACTTTCACCTCATGGATCAAGGCCCAATTTCTCTCGAAAGATAACTGGTGGGGTGGGTGCTATATGAAAATATTGACCTATGTGGTGGTGAGAAGGGTATCCATCTGTGAAAATGGATATTCTAATCATGTAGTCTCTCGACACTCCATATTTGCAACCTGAGGGCCTCGAGACATGATCTCCTTAGTTATCCCAAAAAATGGGGATAATGTTTGGCTTCTACCTGGGGACATGTGCTCATCTTAGAGTGCATGAGAACCACAACATTTCCTGGTAGACCCGTGCTTGCCAAAACTCAGACAAAAACATTAGATCATATAGGGTTATGCTATCACCCTTCATCCATAAAAATACAAATGAAAACTAATATAGAAAATAAATTTTATCATTTTTTCAAAAATTTATAAACTAAGCATGAAATCAATATGCAAGTAGAGAAAAATGGAATATGAAATGAATATAAAATAATATGAGCAATCAAGATGCAAATGCAAGGAAAGAAAGATGACCTATGTACTTACACAAGGCCTTGGGGCCCTGAAGATCGGGTGATAGATGATGTCAGGTGAAGTCATACAACTAGTGAAACCAGTTGATCATCTCATCAAAGTATCTCCCTTGTTCTTAATAATGTGAAACAACAAAGATAAGTCTAGTACAAAATTATCATGAGAATAAATAGATATATAATCAACCATAAAATAAAATTCATGGAGAAAGGTGGGAGGGAGGAAATCTTGTTGGAAATAGAAACCATCAACCTGATCATCCTGCATGAAAGTGTTTCCACAATCTTGATCAATCCATATTTTAAGAATACTACTATATGTAGACAACGGATCATCTTCATCCTCCTGAACATGATCGTTTCTTCCTAAATACTGAGAAGATATGAGAGGTCTCAAGAAAACCTCATGATTTCCCTGAGAAGAGGAAATGAGGTAAGGGACATGCTCAGGTATAGAAAAATGTTCCCTGTTTATCTTCAAATCCTTGTGGAATTCCACAATATGAAAGTACTTCCTCTTTGTAAAGTAAGACTCTGATCACTCTGAGGTGGCCACATCCTGGTGTTCCTCCAATACCAAGGATGAAAGTGATTGAGAGTCCTGGAATAAATCTGTAATCATGTCATCATCAGGCTCCCAAACATATGAATCATATACGCATGAAAAGTAGTCCTCTGAAGATGACAACTCAAACCCCTTTTCTTGAGGGCTACTCTCAATGTCATAAATGGGGTCTCTTTTGAAAATGAGACAACCAAAATCCTACCTATGTCTACAAGTATGTATGAAAGTTTCTATATGCTCCTCAACCATATGTAAAGGTTCTCTCACAAGACCATTGACAAAAGTGACCATCTCTTTGTCTTCATGTGCAGGAGGAGTGTGTTAGAATATAATGGATGTGCTCATTTTACCATTGAAAATATCGCTATTGTCACCCAACCATAGGCCGAAGCCACTCTCTGAGCACATTAACCTTGACAGAGAATCACTCTGGAAGCAAACCCTAGGATAGATAGCCAAACAAAGGGTAGCGCACCTTTCCCCAAGGATAGCATACCAGGAAGAGATGATCACATAGTCCAAACCCTAACCAAGAGATAGTCCAAGACAAACGTGATCTGCTAGCTATAGCAGCTGCAATGGCAACTCTCCTCCAAACCTACGCAAAAAACTGTGCATTGCAGTGCGCACAAGTGTTGCTCTGCAATTCTGAGACTGCCTGCCATAATGAAGACTGACCTCCTGCATTTATAGTAATTCTAGATAACTGCCTGGGCCAAATTCTCATTCTGGGTATCTGTCTCTCCAGTATATATTATTTCTTTTGGCCGACTTCTTCTCTTGGAGGCTAATAACCTAATACAAGTTATCTTCTTGAGCCGACATGTCTTCTAGGGTTATTATCCAACTCATTAGGGTTTCTTCTTGCTTCTCAGAGTATTCTATTCTTGTAATTTTTACACGTGGAGGTAAATACCTCCCGCAACTACCAAAATATCAACACTCCCTCCTAGCTAGGGAGGTATTACAGGTAATGGTATTGAGCACAAACATACCATTCGCCCGGTAGCATCAACATAGTTGTATAGACTATCTCATGACTAGATCATGAGCACCATCATCACCATCAGTGTCATCAGCTTCATCATCTCTTGGAACCATAATCTATCTGAGTAATCATACATGATGTTCACTCCACAGAGTGACACAGGAGCCATTCTTCTAATCTAGAAGAATAAATGTTCTGAACCATTTTTTGTCTAGGAAATCTTTGTTCATTGATCATCCATCTAGCTGATAATCATTTTCAACATTGTTGATAGTCTTCAAGGCAATCAGAACAATATCATTCAATAGAACACAACTGTGTCTATCCATAATAGTACACAACTACAGTCCAGTGGTACACTACCACGCCAAGTAGCACACAGGTACTTGATCAAGCAGTGGAACAAACCCACCATAGTAGTATACATCTACTGTCTAGAGACATACAGTCTTCATAACAATCATCTGATATCAACTTGCACAGAAAAATATTGTTATGATATAAATTGAATCATCTGGGCCATTCTTTCACTTGCATTTTTTGTGTAATACTCTGTGACAAAACCAATAACAAGGCCAGCCCATAATCCATTGATTAAGCAAACAATGATACTCATCGGATTAATGAGCAAGGGGTAGCACATGGAAATATGTTCAATCCAGTTTTTAGTAATAAGCATCCCTTGATGCACTCCAAACCCTCTAAAGGCAGTATTACTAGGAAGATTTGTGAAGCAAACGTTACCCTTGATTTTGATATTTTGTATCTCATATACATTGTCAGAATGAAACATTGCACGCTCAAGAACTAATAATGAAAAATCTAATGAGTTTCCAGCATTGTTATATATCTGTAAGTCCAGTGCCAATACTCTCCCTCTTCTGAAAATCCAACCTTGTATTTTCCAAGAAAAGCATGCCTTTGCCCTGTGATCTGAGCAGCAAGCAAAAAATGTTCCCTCAAAACCAAAAACGCTTAACTCCTCATCACCTACTCCCACCTTGATGAAAATACCAACACCACGCTCCATAATAACCTTGGCGAGGAACAGGTCTTCATCAATAAGCATTCCTTGGATCCTTCAAACTGAAGAAATCATCGAAACAGGGCAAACATCTGTGAAATAGAGGACTTGGTGCTTGGGCTTTGCGTGTCGACTCATGACTTGGATTGACTCGGTATTTGGCTTGATCTGTGGCTTAATCCTTGGCTTGCTGATATAAAATGACCTTCCATTTTTTAAAGACAGTCATTAACACCTGTTACACATATAAAAGACACGATATCCAAATAGATACCCTGCAATCTGAAAAACCAAACTCAGCGCTTGCATCTGGCTGGTTGTCTTGATATGTGTCTCTGCGTTTTATTGTTTTCATTTCTTCTTAATACAGTATAAGTCAAATGTATCGGGATTCTAGATTAGGTGAATTTTATACAGGCTGAGACTTATAATGACATGTGAATGAGGTGAAAGGACTGATATAGAACTTGGCAATTGCGYTGGGTGTGTGTTGACTTATGTGGTGACYGTGGGCTCAACGTTTGGCATATGTAACATGTCTTAAGATGGTAAGTAGTGCTCATGCGCACTTAAGCACACATCACTTATGTTTTAGGTGATATTTAGAAATAAAAATATACTTTTTATTTCAAAAAGATATAAGAGCCAGGGAATAACATTTATTGTGTCTTTTTGTATTGCAAGTTAAGAGCTATGGTATCGAAATAATATTAGGCAAAGAGATTAATTAGGAGATTATTCAAGGCTTGTGAAGATATGAGACTATGATACTTGGCCAAAATACCTAGGGGAAAAATAATTCAAGTAGCGAGTAACGAGGGTATTCCCAAAAAGATATCATTATTTTTTTGGTCGCTAACATCTGGCTCCTTCTGGGGACGAAAGCCTCCCTGTGAGGTTTCAAGAACAAGAAGAACTATCGCCTTATCCATTTAATCTGAAAACCCTGCAACCTGCTTAACAATCATCCACGATTTTTTATTGTGTCTAGTCCGTTAGGCTATGGAGTCATTAATAACCTTACTAGATCTCTGGAATCTGTCCACAAATGTTTAACTGTAAACCTGCTAGCAATGCCTCAATTTGTATTGTGTCTAGTCCATTGGGCTATGGAGTCATTTGGCCTTTACAACTAATCCTTGAGAATTCCTTGAAGCTACATGTAGCTTGCAAACCAGTAGCCCGCCTGTAGCTTGCCTATTTATTCAAAAAATTGAAAACAATCTACTTGCTTGTATGAAGAGCTTATTCTGCTCCTAACTCCTACGCTAACCAATTGTACTGCCTCTTATCAAGTGAAATCATGCTTCCATTGAAGCCATGTCAGAAAGTGATTTACTGAAACTATTCTTGAACTTAACCCAAAAAATGATGGAAGCCATATCATGCAGAAATATAGTCGATAACAGAAACAAAATTGTGCCTCGTCTGAAAAAAATGTTTTGACATTTATGCTGCTCATAGATTCCAAAAAGTTTGTAATAGGGTCATAAAAATCATGAAAGAATACCTCTTTGAGATGCTGATCCAACTAGCTTTATTTAAGCTGTTGATTTCTTTCACTTATCTCAATGTTGAATGTGGACCGCTCAACCTTTGTTAGAGAAAAATGCGAGCTCAGCAGCTGATCTAAACCTTTCTGCTCTCCTGCACCATATCTCTGTAATCCGATTTCATCAAGATGATGTGTTGTCTTAACTCAACAAACAATTTTCTCTCTGATAATAATATATTTGCGGGATATATCAAGACTAAAAAGATCTTCAACAGATTCATGACAAGTATTAATCACAGCATGCACATACTTTTGATAATCTCTCTGCTAAAAAGGAGGACTAGATGAAATTGGAATAAGCAATAAGTCTTCACAAACCTTAACCTTTCCTTTCTCATCACTGTAATGGTCGAATATGGGAGAATCACGATAAGATCCTAATGACAGTGATGAAGCTTCTTGAATAGTAGGATCAACAATAACATCATGAAACAGATTTGGAAAAATATCACCTCGTTCCTCATCATAATTTGAAATAAAATATTCATAAGCAGAAGGAAGATCTTTCTGTTGTTCAAGATGATGATTAGGCAGTCCTTGCAAATCTTGTTCCTCATGGTTACTGCAACTTCCCTTGGTTTTCAAATCTAGAAGATGTAGGCTGCCCTCAACCTCTACTGCAGCTCCAATACTTTCACCTGTTGATTTTTCAATCTGCTCATCATCTTTCAATTTTTCAAAGGAGGTAATATGATCTTGATAACAATATAAGATAGTGGATGTATTTGGTATATTGTTTAAAGCATCTATACTATGGCCATCATATTGTATATCATCAATATCTTGATCATGATGAGAAGCATCTCCTGCTATAGCATATTTCACATAACTATCTGATTTCTTATTCGACAAATTGAAATCATGACAGCATTCAGGATAGAGAAGGTCAGCTGAATATGTCTCTTTACAAAATAGATGAAAGGCAGCATGAAAATCAGCCAAAGAGCTGACACTTGAAAAAGGAAGAGACCGATACCAATCACGAGCAATTCCCTCTAATGAAAGACTAAAAAGTCGGATCTGAACATCCTCATGCACAACTCGCAACCGATGCATGTAGTCATGAAAATCCAGCAAATGTTCGGTTGGTACTTCCCAGTCTTCTCCTCGAAATTTGGGAAGACTATTTTCCCATTCATCTTTAGTAGGTACTGGGTTTAGGAAACCAACAATTTTTGAAAAATCACAAAATGCATACCTCTTAACAAAGATTTGGTTCATGTCATCCCTAGTGGAGTCACCGACAGATTTTGAATAATGGAGTCGCCACTGAATTCGTCCTTCATGGAGTCGCCAGATAGATGATTACAACCAAAATGATGTCCAGGCTTTGTCTATCATCAAAGCTGGATCTATGTCGTCTCCCAGGGAAGCTGAGCTTCAATCTCCTCTCCCCGGCAATGGCGCCAATTTGTTATCACTCCAGGAAACTCTCCTAGGCTGTAAGTCAGAGATGCCTGGTAACTCAATCTTTTTGGGAACTATTTTCTTAATAATTGATGTGGTTTTTGGATCAAGATGAATATCTAGGGGTTGGACTGTGTCTTTAAGACTGTCTAGTAATATCAAATATCACAAGGCCTTCTAAGAATGCAATCAGACAAGGGTTGATCAAATAGAACAGAAGATAGTTGTTGAACCAGATTATACTCATATAAAACAATAAGCACAATGGGTTTAAAAAACTAAGGCCATAACTTATGATTCTTAACTTAATCAATCAATTAGTGAGATGAAAGTCACATGTAGATTGAATAAGCGTCAATAAAGAAATCATTCACTCATAAGATATCATAGAACAGAAAAGAAAGGTCTGAAAACACAGATGAGGGAAGCTTGCAATGTTTCATATATTAAGAATGAGTCTCATTTACAGTGGCAGCATATAGAACTCAAAATCGAACCCATGGTTCATATTCTATCCTAAGCTTTATAGCTTTACAAAACAGTTCTGAGATCCTGAAAACATGGATCAAATAAGCTAAAAATAGTAAATCAAAATCTACTTGCAAAAGATGTGGGATGATCCCCAAAAGTGAGGTCAATCCCAGATTTTCTGGTCCTCCTCTCTTGTTGAGTGTTGGTGTAGTGCAGGATAACCTCCCAAGGCTGAATGCTGACTCTCCAAGAGATACAATTCGAATTTGTTGAGATAGGCAAAAAATCCAATCTGTTTCCACCAAAATAGGTGCCAAAATCAATTTGGCTACTCTTTCTAATCCTTATGTACCCAAAATGGATCTTTAAACTGAATATATAATTCATCATCTATCCATCATGAGTGTTTTCAAATGATTCGGATCAGAAAAACCTCGATCTGTGCAAAAATTCGATCATTCTGGCAGTGACAGGCTTTCGGTGGTTAACCTAGAAAGCTGCTGAGTGAATTATCTACCGAAAGCCCTGTTTTCGGTGGTTAATGAACATTCGTCCTATTCACCTAAACCACTGAAACTTCAGCTTGAACATTTATCATTAGCTACTAAGAATAAGGATCTTGAATTTGGATGGATCTTTGACTAATAATTATTCTGCCAAATGTTCAAGCTTCACCCCTCAAGTTGAAAGATGTTGCTTATAAAATCACAAAAGCTTGTGTGAGCTGCTAAATATGAATGTATTCTCGACTTGCTAAGAAGGAAATCCATTTATTGTAGAATGCTAGGTCTTTTTAATTCTAGCTTTCAATTTTTTTTAGCTTTCATGATGAACTGATCATCATAGGAGTATGTTTCAGCGTCCACCACATGTAATAGCAGAGAGAAAATTACTTCTTTTACGAGGTCAAGAGTCCTGGAAGTAGCTGTATTCCTGCTTCTTGTGCAACCATTTATTTTCAAATCTTTCAACAGACCTGGGATGGTGTTGAATTGCCTCCTAACCTCTTCAACCATTTTCAAGGCTGTACTAACTACACTTTTCATTGTCATGGCAGAGAACAATAAGGAAGCATTGCCCCAAAAATTAAACTAATAGGTCTATATGCATTGATGGCCAATCCAGTTGCGATTGTACTAAGTATGCCCAAAGCAACTATTGTAATACCATACATGGAAGCCAAACTAAACTGACAAAAATGCTTACTGCAATAGCAAATATAGGAAAAATAACAGATTTGTATCCCAAAGCCAACCCAAAAATAACATTAGATGCTGCTCTAGTCCTGTATGAATCAACAATACCTCGGACAGGGTTGTAAGCATTTCTTGTGTAGTACTCTGTGACAAAACCAATAACAAGGCCAGCCCACAATCCATTGATTAAGCAAACAATGATACTCATCGGATTAATGAGCAGGGGGTAGCACATGGCAATATGTTCAATCCAGTTTTCAGTAATAAGCATCCCTTGATGCACTCCAAACCTTCTAAAGGCAGTATTACTAGGAAGATTTGTGAAGCAAACGTTACCCTTGATTTTGATATTTTGTATCTCATATACGTTGTTAGAATGAAACATTGCACGCTCAAGAACTAATAATGACAAATCTAATGTGTTTCCAGCATTGTTATATATCTGTAAGTCCAGTGCCAATACTCTCCCTCTTCTGAAAATCCAACCTTGTATTTTCCAAGAAAAGCATGCCTTTGCCCTGTGATCTGAGCAGCAAGCAAAAAATGTTCCCTCAAAACCGAAAACGGTTAACTCCTCATCACCTACTGCTGCCTTGATGAAAATACCAACACCGTTCTCCATAATAACCTTGGTGAGGAACAGGTCTTCATCAATAAGCGTTCCTTAGATCCTTGAAACTGAAGAAATCATCGAAATAGGGCAGACATCTGTGAAATAGAGGACTTGGCACTTGGGCTTTCCGCGTCGACTCGTGACTTGGATTGACTCAGTATTTGGCTTGATCTATGGCTTAATCCTTGGCTTGTTGATATAAAACGACCTTCCATTTTTTAGAGACAGCCATTAACACCTGTTACACATATAAAAGACACGATATCCAAATAGATACCCTGCAATCTGAGAAACCAAACTCGACGCTTGCATCTGGCTGGTTGTCTTGACATGTGTCTCTGCGTTTTATTGTTTTCATTTCTTCTTAATACAGTATAAGTCAAATGTATCGGGATTCTAGATTAGGTGAATTTTATACAGGCTGAGACTTATAATGACATGTGAATGAGGTGAAAGGACTGATATAGAACTTGGCAATTGCGTTGGGTGTGTGTTGACTTATGTGGTGACTGTGGGCTCAACGTTTGGCATATGTAACATGTCTTAAGATGGTAAGTAGTGCTCATGCGCACTTAAGCACACATCACTTATGTTTTAGGTGATATTTAGAAATAAAAATATACTTTTTATTTCAAAAAGATATAAGAGCCAGGGAATAACATTTATTGTGTCTTTTTGTATTGCAAGTTAAGAGCTATGGTATCGAAATAATCTTAGGAAAAGAGATTAATTAGGAGATTATTCAAGGCTTGTGAAGATATGAGACTCTGATACTTGGCCAAAATACCTAGGGGAGAAATAATTCAAGTAGCGAGTAACGAGGGTATTCCCAAAAAGATATCATTATTTTTTTGGTCGCTAACAGGGTCAAAATGTAGATCATGTAACTTTTGGATGCAAAATGTATATCACGGAACATGGGGTATGAGAGTTCAACCATGCCAACTTGGGAACCCACGATTGCAAAATAGGCTAAGTATAGGATAGTGCAGTGGTCGGTCGGACTCATGATGTGAGGGTATGGATGGAGATGAGGATTTGCATGTCCTCCAACCTGGGAACCCGTCGTTCTGAAAAAATGACAAAGTATAGAATGAGAAAGGGAAAGTAGAAGGGAAAAAAAAGAAAAGGGAAAAATGGGTAAGAATAGAAGAGGGAAAAGAAAGGGAGAAACTAATTTGTGAAAATAGAAAAGGGGAGGGAAATTTTGGAAGCGGGAAATGATCTCAACAATAGGTTCCAACTATGGGATGATAACCCCTTGTGGGTTGTCAAGAATCTAGAATCTCTCATGACGTGGTGCTTCTGTGCATTGGGCTATGTAGTCAGATTAAGAATATACAAATTGAACAAAAATAAAATTATGTACAATGAGAATGAAAAAGTCTTAGGAGAAGAAACCTTCCAAATGTTGCTCGTTGACAGGAAACATTAACCTTTTTTCCTTTCATGTCTTGGATCATATAGGAGTTAAATCCCAATATCTTCTCGACGATATATGGTCCAATCCAGAGTTCTTTGAACTTTGTATGCATGGAAGGCTTCTACTTGGCCTTGTTCCAAAGTAGCACCAACTCTCTCTTCTAGAATTTCTTCATAGTTGTTCTTTGATCAAAATATCTCTTGACACTCTGTTTCCTCTAAGAAGTTCGATTCAGGGATTTGATTGGTTCCTCTTCCAACTTCAACAACTGATTGATTCTCTTCTGGATGGGTGAACTATCTTATGTATCCAAGGTATTAACCACAGCGATCAATGCATTGAGCTCGAGGCTAATCGGAATTTTCACCTCTTTCCCATAAACCAATAGATATGGAGACATCCATGTGCTATCCTTCAGGGTTTTTCTACTTTCCCATAATGCATCCATCAGCTTCAGATGCCAATTCCTTTGGTTTCTATCAATGATTTTCTTCAGTATCTACACACGCATTGTTTTTGTGGATTCAGCAAGGTCATTACCTTGTGGATAATAATTCAATGATTGACCCATGATGATTCCATATTGTCAGCAAAAATCTGTGAACTTTGACCCAATGAAGATCGAACCATTGTCTATGATAAATTTATTAGGGATGCCAAATCTCAACAAAATGTTGTCTTTGAGGAATTTAATCAGTTCTTCAGCATCATCCTTCTTTAGCACCACTTATTTCGGCCATTTCGTGAAATAACCGGTAGCTGTCAGAATGTACACATGTCCCTTGCTATATTTTGGATTAATAGGACCAACAACATCAAGTCCCCATTTGGAAAACGATTTTTCTACCACAATCGGCTGCAAAGGCATCACATATTTCTTCATCTTTCCTGAAAACTATTGGCATGACAAAAATTTCCTTATTGTGGCATACAAATATCTAAAGATTGATGGCCAGTAAAATCATGCTCAGATTATTTTGTGTGCAATTGTAGTAGGTGCAACATGTCCACCACATATTCCCTCATGGAATTCTCTGATAAGTTCTTGGTCTTGATTTCCATCGATGCATCTCAGGAGTATACCATCAAAATTTCTTCTGAACAATATGTCAACAATCAACACATATTGGTTCACCTTCATATTTAGTGTCCTTCAATCCTTGGGATTCATTGTGACAGGAAATTGCATGTGATGGAATATCCAGCAATATTGAGAGTGGGGGGG
>ML808389.1:51103-82240 GCA_009831015.1 Picea engelmannii | reverse complement strand
CCTTCTTTTTCTTTTTGAATTCATCCATATTAAGCACACATATTAATTATTCAATTAAGAAATATATGATGAACAACAAACATTATGAACACAAGACTTTATCATGGAACCCAACAGGGAAAACCACCAACTCTTTTCTCATTAATAAAATGTTCTTTTACAAAATTGTTTTCAAGCTACAACTTGATGGAGAGACATTCCCCAAGTTTCTTCAGCTATGACTGAAGGGATTCTACCACACCCCATTTACCAGCTACAACTGGAAGGATGCACCCACACCCTCATTCACCAACACCAACTGGTAGGAGGCTTCGACCCCCTATTTAGTCAGCTACAACTGACAAGGAAACACCAACTCCCCTACAGGCTCCAACCTACCCTTGCACCACCCAACCACCCTTAGTTTATAATGCAATTCATTCTCTTCTTTACTTCACTGAATTTGACTCATACAGTCATTGCTATATTTCAACTTGTCTGTTGCAACATTTTCTTGTATGGTCTTCTGTATCAAGTACTAGATTGCATAACTGTTGCTTTGTCTTCTTATGTTCTCGATCTTAAATAAGACATTGACAGACACCTTAGAACAAACAGTTCTTCATCTTGGATTCTGCTCTTGTTCCTGATCTTCTAATATGAACCACAAAGACACCTTCTTCTCACCACTTTTTCTCGTTTATATAATCTTCAAATTGGCGTGAAATTTAAAACATTGTATCCCTTTATTTGAACCATTGTACCTTTTCATTTAAAATGATAATCTAAAACTTTAATTAATATCATTTTTTCTTTTTATTCATTATTCATGTTTTTCATGATTTATTCTCTTTTAATCATGACTGTGTATCGGTTCATTATACTGTGAAGGTTTTTCATAAATTGATCACATTCATGGATCAATTTAATCCTTTATACTCGATATCAAATCTCTTTTACTTCACAGAGACCAGATTTCGTGGAGGCACTTCCTTCAAGCCATTTC
The DNA here is from genome assembly GCA_009831015.1 of Picea engelmannii. Classification (NCBI taxonomy): domain Eukaryota; kingdom Viridiplantae; phylum Streptophyta; class Pinopsida; order Pinales; family Pinaceae; genus Picea; species Picea engelmannii. The sequence continues at coordinate 81,255 of ML808389.1, read as the reverse complement.
ACATGACCGTGCGTTATAGAACCATTGGCTCAGCAATTTCGGCAACACATTACACTCTATAATGTCAAACCTCTTTACAATATGACCAATGGTGGTGACCTCACGCTTAAGGCAATTTAGACCAAATGAGCATTTGAGCACTTCTCAGTTCAACGCCCATGATTCATCTTCCTGACGAGATAGACAGCTGACGAGGTTTCGACATTTAGACATTCGAGTCTTCGTGACTTCACACTTTACTAAACTCACGATCACGAAATCACCTAAACAAACAAATGGTTCATATTACCTCTCAAAACCATATAAACAACTACGGTGACCAAGCGCTCAACCTAGTGCACGCTTTAAGTGCTTTATTAGAATCAACGGTCGTGATTCAATCACCCACTGAGATGAACGATTGTCGGGATTTTGGCACTTTTCCCTTTGGGTTTTCGTGACATCCAGCATGTCAAATCTCCCGAAGTTGTCAATCTATTGATGCGTGTCCCTTTCATAATTTCAGCGTTCAGGACATCTGGATATTAGAGTATTTTCTTGCAATGAAAAACTCCCGAAGTAGAAACTCTCGACATGACGTAAACTTGTTGACATCACATGATGACTTGGCATGTGTCGAGTAGCTTCCATGTGTCATTTAAATTCACGATTTATATGTACCCAAAATGTCAAATCGACTTGACACTTGTCAGTGTTTGATTGCCCCACGTGTCATAGCTAACGTGTTCTGTCAACGTGTCTTACTTCCTCAATTTTGGGATCCTTGACTCCTCGATACTCCAAAATTCCGACTAGAGCTTAGCGCTTTGTTATCTCCTACCTTAACTTCATCAACGTGACCACTAGTTGTGATCAGGGGCCAAGCCATAGGAGTGCGTCGCGATTTCGTATATCACAAAATCCTAATATGAGTTGCCTTGCTCAAAACTCATGAAACTTCGAAATCCTTCATGACAGATCAATGGTCCATGGCCTCAGTGATCCGACGGCTAACGGGGTTTCGGCACTTTGAACTCACAACCTCTTTACCTTACTTATCCTATCCTTCCACATTGAGATGATCTGATGGCTAACAGGAATCGGGTTTAATCCAATGGTTGTTGAGGCTCTCGAAGTAGATCAACGGTCATCAACTTTCCTCGATCCAATGGTCTAGATCTAATCACGATTTCGCGTTTCAATATTTCAGAGGTTAGAGAACCACCCTTCTTTCGACTCTTGATTTCTCGATATCTGATATTCCACTCTCGTCAGATCGATGACCCACATCACTCCTCCTTTTTAGATTTGGATCTAACGGTCCACGTCACTCCTCCTCCTGATTTTTGGAGTTTGAATGAGTTCAACGCTTATCCTCCTTACAGCTATGTTGGATCTAATGGCCCATGGATATTAGTTCCTGTCCTCTCCAACACTCTCTATCGTCCATCAAGATTATTGATGGCTCCTTGCTCTGAACTCGACGGTCATGATCCTTTTACGATTCTCAAGCTCACATTCAACCTCTTGATCGGACGACTGCTAAGCTTCTCACTCTGATCGGATGACTGTTGAGGCCTCTCACCATTTATGGGCATTGATCATTTGTTCAGTATTTTCACTGGTCCCGACGACATCTCTACAATTTTTTCTTCCTTCATAGCTTGATCATTGAATCATTGTTGATCCTATTGTGATCAACAATAGTCACGGATTTCCTCTCTATGAAATGTGTTATTCCTTATGATCTTTGATCTTTTGATTATTCGCTTCCCATGTTCACTCTTTCAATCTCTGCACACAATTTGACATATTATTCTGGCTGATATTTTGTTGACATCAATGACAATATCATTTGATGTACTTCATCATTACAGATCATCACTTCCACTGTTGACATCAATGACAATATTTCCAATAGCACGGACCTTAAGTAGAATATAATATTTGCGTACCATTCTGAATCAGCTAATGGTTCTTCGACTGAGATTGAAATCATCCCATCGATCGAGTCCACATTTGTGATGAGCTTGCATAAAGCTTTTCCCTTGATTTCCTTTAAAGATTTAATCTCAATATCATATTCTTGTATGTTTGCCAACCAATTAGCCCATTTTCCTTCTCTCAACCATTGATTTAGACGCATATTCAATGGTGATGAGGGAACAGAAGCTATAACATGGGATTTTAATATATACGTCCAAAAGTGTGCTACTTCTTTTACAAGATCCAAGGCTTGCTTCTCGAGTTTTGAATACCTCAACTCATAGTCGTGTAGGGTTTTGCTCATAAAACTTATCGGGATTTATTCTTCATTGTTATTTTTCTAAGTGAGAACTGATGCAACAACTGCCTCTGTAGCAAATGAATAGATATTGAAGTATATCTGGAAGTTTGAACTAATGAGGACAAGAGTGGTGGTGATTTATCCTTTGATATTGTTGAACTTTTCCTGAGTATATGTTTTCCACTCAAATCTCTGCTCCTTTTTCAGCAATAGATTGATCGACTTTACGATGCTTGTGTAATCAGGAACAAATATTAGCACAAAATTGATTTTTCCGAAGAATGAATGGACTCCCTTCTTGGATGTCGGGGGGTTGAGCTCATTTATTGCTTTAACTCTTTATGTATCTATTTAAATACATTCCTTGCATACAATATGGCCCAACAACTTTCCTTGAGTCACAACGAACTATCATTTCTTTGGATTCAAATAAACATCGTATAATCTACATCTTTCAAAAAACTTTCTTAAATGATGGATATTGTTGATTTTTCAATAAGAAAGGTTAAGCATGCAGTTCATTCCATTTTTTTCATTTAACTTAACCATAATCAATAATGTTGCGGCAACCAAGATCACAAGAAGAAACGCCATGCACAAGAACAGAAGAAGTATCCTTTGAAACCCTTCTCAACAAGGGAAGAAAAGCTATCCAAATCCTTTGCTATATTCTTCAAGATAAAGACATTCACCACCAAGAAAACCTAGCACATAAGAGGGTTCTTGCAAACCATAGAAGACTAGCGCCCAAGAGAGGTGCACACTTTTCCCAAGAAGATGTACTTGCTGAAATTTCCAAACTCACACCAAAGATACGATTCCTCAATTGGGAATTTACTTTTACTTATACTAGACTAAACATGTCAACATAAGTGTCTATTGGCACAACATAGTCGACCTCACTAACTCACAATACAATTAATAATAACCAAATTAATTATCTTTTACATTAATTATCAGTCACATTAAGGTGGGGCCGACCTGTACCCTTTACATTACAATTAGGGTTACAGGAAGGTCTGACTCTTGAACAATATAGAAAGGGATCTTATACATCCACTAGTTCTCATCCACTAGGAGCACATCCATAGGGATTTCCATATCTATGGCTCACTGCATTACACAGAAGAACCACTTCTTCACTAGTGCTCAACCACTAAGATCACATTCACATGTGCTCGTCCATAGGCATGTCCACTCAACATATCTTCTTTCCCACTACATTACATAGGAGAGTCATCTGGAGTTTCTCATCAACTCTCTGCTCAGAGGAGGCTAATACATCATCTTCATTTATGTTCTCATGACGATGCACCCAACATTTTTGGATTTCACACGTTCACCTTGTGCTCAGCCACAGGCACATCCAACTCTGCAGATCTCCTTTCTCACTATGTTACACAGGAGAATCATATGGATTTATTCTCAACTCTCCGTAAGGAGGAGGCCATATCTACATTCCATCTCTGTCTCAGATAGGAATCACACACCCCTCTCAGGGGATCTCTCTCAGGTTTGTATCCTGGAGAATGTCTCACATAGTTGCAATCATCAACACTCCCTCTCAGCTAGGGAGGCATTATTCATCATGCCAAGTCTCTCATGGATGTATTTTGAACTTGTTTTGGTTGTAGTCATCAACACTCCCTCTCAACTAGGGAGGTATTCTTCACAAAGTTAATTTGGTTAAGATGTCTGGAATATTCTCATGTGTAGGAAGGTATTGCATGTGTACTATTTTCCTCTGCATCATATCTCTGATATAATGATATTTCATCTCAACGTGTTTCGGTCCATCAAGAAACACTGGTTTCTCAAAGATATTTACACATGGCTCTTGTTATCATCATAGAATTTATCTCATGGTCAAGTAAATCTATTAGAAGCTTGTGAAGCCACATTTCTTCGCACACTCGACTTTTGTGGTACTCAAGGCCACAGAGTTTTGTTTTCTACTGCATCAGGAAACCATGGAAAACTTCATGATAAGACAACAATTGGATGTGCTCTTCCGGTCCACTGTACTCTCTTCTCAATCTGTATAGGCATATCCCTGCAAACTCAATTTCACACTTGGAGGCATATATTAGACCATATCAAACTGTGCCTTGTGTATATCTCAATACATGCTTTATTGTTCTCTAGTGAGTCTGTCTCGCTGGCTCATGGATTGTCTAAGCATATTCACTGCATAGCATGAATCAGGTCTGGTGTTAACCAGATACATCAATGATCCAATCAGTTGTGGACAAATCTCATCTAAATCATCATCTTTCATTTTCTTCAAATATATCATAGTGTTTTTGTATTCTGTCATAATGAACTTATTTAATATTCCCATTGTATATTTTCCTTGACTCAGGAAAATATCATTGGTTCTCTATCATACTTCCAGGAAGTAGAGCATCATACTCAGATCCTTCATCTTGAAATCGAAATTCAAGTCTTACTTGTTTTCAACAACAAGGCTTTCTGAATAAGTCATCAAAATTAGGCTCTTGTCACCAACACTGTAATAATATAGGTTTGGATCAACAACACTCTTGTTGAGACCCGAACTCATCAAGAATCCATTCATATGATATAGTTTCCAAATCATGGATGGTAGTATGGATGGAAGTGTATTGTTCTTACTGGATCAAGGTTCTCATCATAGACAACTCCCTCTGTTTGTGAGAATCCTCTGGCTTTGTATTTCTTGACACTTCCATTAAATGCATGCTTTCTCTTATAGATCTACTTGGAAGTTACCACAAACTTCCCTTCTGGTCTCTGAATAATATCTTATACATCATTCTTTAAGATACACTGGTATTCTTCCGTTATTGCATCTTTCCATACCTTTTTCTCTTATTGTTTCTTCAATGAAGTGGCTCATGACTGAAGGATAGTTTTGATAACTCTTTTTCTTTCTCAAGGTGTCCCTTGAGGGACTTGTATGTTTCTTTGTCTTCTAGCAGATTTTTTTCGACCCTGGGCATGCCTTTTATGCCCCACTATAATATCTCTAGTCATATCAACTAGAGTAGTTGAATTTGTTGGAATATTGTCTGTCTTCCTCTGGACTGCTGAGGATATTAACTATTTCTTCCTTTTATTTTGTTTTTGACTCCCTCTGAGTCAAGAAACACTCTATGAAGTTTGAAGGAAGGGAATCTTCATTTATTTCTTTGTTAGATCTTTTTATTTCCTTTTGTGCAGCATAATAATCAATCAAATAAGGTTTGGACTCCTGTACCAGGGACAATGGTCCAATTATTTGAGGGCTCCCATACTAGGGATAATATCCTTCATTTATTAAGAATGAAATCAACTATAAAATTAGAGATCAATTGATTTACTTGGGTTTGCAGTTATGTTTAGTTTATAGGAAATACTTATACTCTTTCTTATCTTCATTCTTTTGAGGTGGATCTAGATCAATGTTAGCGGTAGAAGCATATTGTCTTCCCTTCTTCCTGATGGACAAATTCTTGCATAGTACCCATATTTGTCACATCTGAAGCACTGAATTTCTGAAACATCTCTTCTCTGATTATAACCTAGGTTTGATGAATACTTTTCATCTTTGAATGTTTGTATGAAGTTTTTTTTTAATCTTCCTCCTTTCTTTGTATGAACTGCACGAGCATGATTTTCTTCTGGGGAGTCTTCCACTCCTCTATTTCTAAGTCTAAGTTTTTCTTGATTACAATATGTCCATAAATGATCAAAGGTTGGTAGACTTTCTCTTCCACTGATACTTTGAAGAAAAGGCTCCCAAATGTTTTGGAAGGTTGTTGAGAGTGGATAAGACAAGTTCTCTATCGGACATGATTTCTCCAATGGATTCTAGTTGTTCTTTAATCTTTGATATCTTCATAAAGAAGATAGAAACTATGTCACCTTTCGTCATCTTGGTACTTTGAAGTTGGATCTTCAAGGTAAGAGCTATGAGTGTGTTGTCACTTTCAAACATTTCTTTAAAAGCTTCATACATTTCATAAGTTGTCTTCAGGTTGGAAATAAGAGGTAAGAGATGATCTCTTACTGAGTAGATAATTAATTGTATTGCTTTGACATCTTCTTCCTTTCTTATCTTTTTCTCTTCATCGATAGCTATGGCTGGTAAAGTTTTAGTTACCACATCAAAAGGTCATCTTCTTCAAGGGTGACCTGAAGCCTTGATTTCTAGGAGCTGAAGTTTCTTACTCCATCAAGGATATCTTCTACTAAGGTTTTGTTCTTCATTTGTTCGGATTCTTCAAACTCTTGCCAACAGGATTTGGAAAACCTAATGATTAGGTTGGATTAGTAACCTTGGATTTTTTTGGGCTTATGACTGCCAACAATCAACTTTGTGAGTGTCATGGGAATGCTTGTTGAATTGAAAACATTTCTTCAAGAAGTTGCAGAAATCCTAAGATCAGGATTCTACAGAAAATCTCGACACCCTAGAAACCCTAGGGAAAAAAACTCAAAATCCTCAAAATTTTATTTTGAAGGTCTCTAGAGATGTGCTGAGGAGGTTTGTACATCTTGGTCCAAGTTTTATCTACAACGTCCACTTATAAAGGGGTGAAAGGGATGATCAAATGAGGGTCATACAGATTTCTGCATAAACCTTAGAGGTCATACGAAACTGCAAAAGGAGGACGGTTTAGCCTTTTGAATGCTTGTTTAGGGGTTCTTCTAGACCTATTCTCTGAAACCATGTTGATTTTTCAATAAGAAAGGTTAAGCATGAAGTTCATTCCATTCTTTTCATTTAACTTAACCATAACCAATAATGTTGCAGCAACCAAGATGACAAGAAGAAACACCATGCACAAGAACACAAGAAGTATCCTGGGAAACCCTTCTCAACAAGGGAACAAAACCCAGCCAAATCCTTTGATATATTCTTCAAGATAAAGACCTTCACCACCAATAAAACCTAGCACACAAGAGGGTTCTTGCAAACCCTATAAGACTAGTGTCCAAGAGAGGTGTGAACTTTTCCCAAGAAGATGTACTTGCTGAAATTTCCAAACTCACACCAATGATATGATTCCTCAATGGGGAATTTACTTTTACTTATACTAGACTAAACCTGTCAACATAAGTGTCTATTGGCACAATAGGGCCGACCTCACTAACTCACAATGCAATTAATAATAACCAGATTAATTATCTTTTACATTAATTATCAATCACATTAAGGTGGGGCCGATTTGTACCCTTTACATTACAATTAGGGTTACAAGTAGGTCTGACTCTTGAACAATATAGCAAGGGATCTTATACACCCACTAGTGCTCATCCACTAGGGGCACATCCATTGGGATTTCCATATCTCTGTCTCATTGCATTACACAAAAGAACCAATTCTTCACTAGTGCTCAGCCACTAGGATCACGTTCACATGTGCTCATCCACAGGAACATCCACTCAACATATCTTCGTTCCCACTGCATTACACAAGAGAGTCATCCAAAGTTTCTCATCAACTCTCTGCTTATAGGAGGCTAATACATCATCTTCATTTATGTTCCCATGACGATGCACCCAACACTTTGAGATTTCACACGTTCACCTTGTGCTCAGCCACATGCACGTCCAACTCTGCATATCTCCTTTCTCATTGTGTTACACAGAAGAATCATCTGGATTTCTTCTAAACTCTCTGTAAGGAGGAGGCCATCTCTACATTCCAACTCTGTCTTAGATAGGAACCACACACCCCTCTCAAGGGCTCTCTCTCAGGTTTATGTCCTGGAGAATGTCTCACATAACTGCAATCATCAACAAATACGATTATCCCTTTTGTTTGAATGCAGTGTCAAGTCATCTTGGTAGTCTGCCATAAACTTTCCTATCAATCTGTTGAATGCATGATCCATGGCCCTTTGGAATGTGGCTCCAGCATTCTTCAAACCGAAGGGAATTCTAGAATATGCATATGTCTCCCATGGTGTGATAAATGTTGTCTTTGCTCTATCTTCCTCAGCCACAAAGACCTGGTTATATCCTGAGAAACCATCCAACATGGACATGCAAACCGATACAGTGACTTGTTGTAGTAGAAACTCCATGTTAGGCAAAGAAAAATTGTGTTTTATGCTTACTTTGTTAAGATCTCTAAAGTCAACACACATTTGTATTTCCCTGGTCTTTTTCCTTACCATCATTAGATTTGAAAGCCAATCTGAATGTCTGATGGGATAAATTATCACTGCCTTCTTCAACTTCTGCAATTTGATTTTTACCAAAGGTTTCAACTTGGGATTCATCATCCTTATTTTTTGTTTCACTGGTTTCGCTTCTTCCCTCAAAGGAATGATATGCTAGAATATCATCTTATCATAGGCTTTCAAATCATCATAGGTCCAAGAAAACACATCAATATATTATTTGAATAAGGAAACATATTGATCAATCTCTTTAGTGGTGCAATCAACTCCCAAGTTGACATATTTCAGGGACATATCCATTCCAATATTGACTTTTCTTGTTTCTTGCACCTTTCGAACTGAAACTTCTTCAAGGAGATTCTTGGCATGATCATATTTTGTAAACAAAGATTCAGCTTGTATACAATCTTTTGGGATGGAAGACGAGCTATCGTCTTCTTCATCATCATCGTTTAACAAAAACTTTCCAATTGTTCATCGTTCTCAAATACTTGTAAGTACTCAACATTATCGGGCATGGATGGTTGAAAAAATCTTTATACCTGGAAAGATGTTTTTCTTTGGACATCATCTGGGTTTGATAATGAGGCCGCCAAGGCTAGTGAATCGGCCTTGTGATTCTTGTCCCTTGGAATGAAAGCAATGTTGAAGGAGATGAAAGATTCCATCAGTTCGTTAACTCTTTTGAAATACAACTTAAGTCTTTCCTTTTTTATTTTGTATCTTTGGGTAACTTGACTGATGACCAACTCTAAGTCTCCAGTCACAACAAGATGTTCTATTTTCATTTCCTGTGCAAGGATCATCCCCTGGATCAAGGCTTCATATTCTACCTCGTTTTTGTCCATGAAAACTCCAATCTCACAGCATGGATATGCATAATCTTATTTGGACCCAAAAGAACAATTCCAACTATGTTCCCAAATTTAGAATAGGCTCCATCGAATGACATCCTCCAGTAGCCTTCAAACAAACATTATTGGCTCCCCAAGCCTTGAACTCGCTCTAGGATTTCATTGTGCTCCATGTGTAGGATAACATAGTTTCCAATCCCAACATCTGTACAATCTTCCATTAATCCATTGTCCTTCTTCTTGAAGGAGAAGGATTTTCTGGGTTCACGGGGTACTTTAATCATCGCTCCCTCCTTGCATGGTAGCATCATACAACTTTCATCATTCATTATATATCCATCGATCATGGATGCCCAGTCTCTTCCCAACACAACTCCATATGATGGAGGAAGGTCTACCACAATAATATTGAAAATTGTAATGATATGGGGGCATGTTGTAATCCAAGCATAAAAATCCTTGATTTCTCTGTACACTGGCACTTTTCTAGAATCAATTACATATATGCTCTCACTAGTTTCATAATACTTAGTGAAACTCATGCCCAATGCCTCCATGATCGCAAGCGGAATTATATTATTTATCGTGCCAGTGTCAACTAAACATTTATTTAATGCAACATCATGATTTTCAATTGAAATGTAGAAAGGTCGAATTTTACCTCTCAGCTTGGAAGTTGAGGGGCGCTGGCTCTGTTTTGGACTGGTAACGACATCTTCAGCTCTTTCTGATGGATCATCCAACAACTTCAAGATGTGTCTTTGTTGATGAATCTTTACCACTTCCATAAAGGGCAGAGTTATCCTCAATTTACTTATCTCCTCCATGATATTATATGTCATTTGAGTGGAGCTTGACGCCATGTGTTGCCTTTTGGCTCCATTTCCATCCGTCACTTTCTCATTCAACACTTTTTCATTTGTTTTTTCTTTTTCCTTTTCTTTTTTTTTTCCCTTGTCAGAGTCACCTTTATTCTTTGGTCTATTTACAAACCCTCTTGTTTGGGCGACGTTTTCTTGTGAGTTAGGATCATTGTCACCTTCTCCAAATATATACATGGACGTCTCGCATCTGTCCATCTGCACAGTTTCGAATCTTTCATCAAGTAAGTAATAATTTTCTTTCTTAATTAATTTCTTGTCATAGACATCATCCAGAACAACCGCGTTCAGAGTAGGCTATCTAGGAACTCTTGGTCTTTGTGGGTTATCAGTATCCTCAAACCTCACTCTTTTTTCCGGGGGTGGTTCCTCCTTTTCTTGAGAATTGGAATTCTTGGGTTTGGCATGTAATTAACTCCCCTTCTCAGATTGGTTATCTCGTTCTGCACCTATTTGATGGTTCTATTCATCTGTGCAATTTCAATTCTTTGCTTTGTTTCCTGGTCCGCCACAGGGTCAACCTTTACGTCAGGTATGGTTCCTTTAAAAAAATCCCCCTCCCACCATTTGATTTTGAGCTACTTGAGGTTTGAATTCTCTATTCTTTCTTGAGATGGAAGCTCCTTGATTATCAATATTTAATCCCCCCATGTTCCTTTGTACTCTTCTCAGTATAATGTCGAGGTCATCACCTGTCTCAATCAAATTTTCTTCCATACTAGTGTCCTTAGTCATTTCCTCCTCCAAAGTATCCATTTGGGATGTTCTGATGGCATATTTTACATTTGGGGGCATTGCATTCTTATAACAACCGAGACTGATCGGGTCCTTTGGTATTTTTTCTTCTGGAATTCTGCTCAAGGTCTTATTGAACTCGAGGTTAAAATCTCGTATCCCTTCGTTCTTCCTCAACCCAATCTGGGTGAAGTCTTTGAGGAGGGTATGGTAAGAAATTGGAGGGGAAAACATAGTTAGGAACATAGATTCGAGGTCGTTAAATGAGTGAATGGATCTATTGGGAAACATTATATATGTAAGGTTCCCAAGCCAATTTGTTTTCTTGGAACACTAAAAGCTCATTGTTTGTTTGTGTTTGATTATGTGTTTGTAGGTTTACTCATGGAGTTGCACATTAGGGTTTATATGATGATGATTAAATAAATGAAGTAACAGATCTGAATCATATACCATAAACAAATAAAAGATACAATAAGGAACACCAATATAGAGCCAATAATGTCCAATAGTCCAATAGTTGCAAGAGAAGACTGATGAGATGGGACCCTGGTCCAATGTAGTGCCAAAACCCTCCAACTTGCTGAGTTGCGCACTGTTATGGTAGTTGTAGACCCCGTAGGTTTCGTCCCTCCTCTTCCTATGCTCCAAATGCCACAAAATCTCCGTGGAATGTAGATCGGGTTACTACAACTCCCCTGGAAAAGTATCAGACTGAAGGGTGAAGTTTCGGCTCTCCAAATGAGAAAACCCTCAACTGGTTTGCGCCCCTTGGTTGACTGAATATCCAATATTTTAGCCTCACCTCTAGAGGCCTCCAACTGCTACAAAAATCACCGGAATGATATATCGGGCCAAGACAATCCAACTAGTGAAGTCTCAAGAAGATCTATAAAGATCTGGGCCACCAAATGATGAAAACCTCCTTCTGCAGTGCGCCCCTCTCTCCTCCAAGTCATGGCAAACTCTAGGAAATAATCTGTTGGGAAAACCTCATCATGAATAGACTAGATGTGATTCCTTGGACCATACGAAGATAACCCAGATGTTCCTTTGCCAAAAATCTTACTCCATACTTCATATCAAACTGATATTCACAAGGTGGTGCGCCCTCCTACTAGAAACCCCATTAGGTTGTGCACTAGTATGCTTATGCCAATAGATCTTACCCGTGTAACACTATAGAATGGTGTGGGAGGATTGTTTCACCTCTGGGACCAAGTTTGGATCAATAAAGGTGGGATCTTTCACCACTGAGTTGATCTCTAGGGTTTTAGTCATAAAACCCTCAAAATTGCTTGTGCTCAAGAGCCTAAATGAAAAATATGATAATAATCCAGAATGCCTTAGAAGTGCGCCCTTCCTTTCTTTTAAACCTCCAGTCTATTCTTTTGTTGAGTTAGTTAACCCCTAGAGTTAACTCCTAGCTTAACTCCACCTTTTATTTTATTTCATTGAGTTACCCTTTTTCACGCAAAGTCAACTCAAATAATATAACATTGTGCTTAGGAAGTGACTTTTGGTTGACTTTGTCCCCATGATGCATGAAACTATATTCTAGTGGGGAAAGTTAAATTACTAAGTATCTCCAGACCTCTTCATCAAGAGGTGGGGAACATTACAGTCTCCCCTACTATAAATTGCTTTCCCACAAGCAATTCTGGACCTGTCTCCTGAATCATTTGTTCCCCTTCCCAAGTGGCATCCTCTATGGGTAGGTTCTTCAACTTGACCAAATATTCTTTGATGCTTCTTTTCCTCAAATTCATCTCTCGTACTTCTAGTATCTCCTTCGGTACCAATACCAAATGTCCTTCTTCATCCAAAGGTGGAAATTCCTCAATAGGAATGATGTGTTTACCAATGGCTCTCTTCAAACAAGACACATGGAAGACATTGTGTATTTTGCTGCCATGTGGTATATCAAGTTCATATGCCATGGCCCATACCTTATTGTTGACCCTGTATGAATCGAAAAAGTGAGGTTGGAGATTCTTTGCACCACTTCTCTTAATGGATTCCTTCCTATACGGTTGAAGCCTCAGATAAACCAAGTCATCGACCTCAAATGTGTGCTCCTCCCTGTGTTTGTCTGCCTATACCTTATGTTGATTATGTGCCCTTTGCAGGTGGTCCTTAAGTTCCTTGAGTATGTCCTGACTCTCTTGAATCCAATCCTGAACCATGGGGGCCTTGTTTTCGCCAAATACAATCTCCACAAATGAGAGGGGTTCACAGTTGTATAAGGCTCTAAATGGTGGAATACCAATGGACATATGATGGGTGGTGTTGTAGCAATACTCCCCTAAATGAATCCATTTAACCCATGCCTTCTGCTTCCCTGCCACATAATTCCTGAGGTAGACTTCAACCCATTTGTTGACTATCTCTGTTTGGCCATCTATTCGAGGATGATAGCTGGTACTAGGTGTTAAGGCCATACCTACCAACCTAAAGAGATCCTGCCAAAATGCGCCCATAAACTTGTTGTCCCTGTCACTCACAATGGTTTTGGGTAAACCATGCAATCTGAAGACCTCCCAGAAGAATAGATCTACAACCTGTGTTGCACTGTAGTGTGTGGCAATGGCGAAAAAGTGCGCAAACTTGGGAAACATGTCCACTACCACAAAAATGAAATATTTTCCCTGTTCCTTGGGCAACCCTGTGATGAAATCCATAGATATGATTTCCCATTTGTGCTCCGGAATAGGAAGTGGTTGTAGTAGTCTTGTTGGGTGGGTTTGTAAATATTTGTTTACTTGATAAGTGGTGCACTCCTTGATGTGGCACAACACATCTTCTTTCAAGCCCTTACAAGTGAATCTCTCTCGTATCTTCACATATATCTTGATGAACCCTTGATGCCCTGCCACTGGTGAATCATGGCATGCTTGTAGCACTTTGGACTTAAAGGTTGACTTGAGGACCAAGAAAATTTGGCCCTGGCAGTATATGATGTCATTCATGATTCTAAAGTTGTCATATTGTACTTGTCCATCCAACAATTCTCATGAAAATCTATTTTTTGAGTATTCCACCAAAAGGTGGGACTTCTAGTGTTAGGGTCCTAACCTGCACATAGGTAGATTAATATATTCAGATGTAATAAAGGTCAATATTAATAAGGCCTTTCAATAAAATAGAATAAGGCAGATGTAAGAAGACTTAATAGAAGCTTCCTCTTCTAGAAGGATCTTCCTCTAGATGCTTCTCTTGATAGACATTTTGTATAAATAAGGTTCGAGGGTATTAAAACCCTATCTTGGAGATTATTGTAACAGAGCGTTGCTCAATTGGAGGTTGCCCCCTCGAAGAGGCCTGTGAACATTGCTTTTTGAATCAAAGTGTTATTTCTATTATTGTTCTTATATCATTTATGTGTTATTGTGGAGATTATGTTGGATATTTTACTGTTATTCTACCATTTCTAGCATTTTATTTTTGTTCTGCATATTTTATATATCTGGTATCTTGCAAGTGGTATCAGAGCACTTTCCTTGGCAGAAATTGTGGGAATTTTTTTTTAGGGTAGAGACGTATTCCGACATCTTTAAACCATAGAGATCTTTCGTTACGCGCATAAACCTGTAGTTGAGGGATTCATACACGCAGGAAATACAAGTGGTTCTTAAGCGCACATCTGTTGGCCACCCTTGTAACCCCTATTAGTACCCCTTCGAGTGGTAGTGCATCAGACAACACATGTGTACGGATGAGCCTAGATTTATTGAAGCCCTCTATAGATAAACCTATCGGCCATCAGACTTCTATAGTGTCACGGAGAACAACACTCGAGAAGATACTCTCTAGTACCTGGGTAGTCAGGTAGTACGGCTAAAGGTATGGTCTATCCTCCTTAGTTAGTGCCTTGAGATATTGGGCCGAGTAATATTGTTGGACCCCGCACATATAGCAAAGAGCTATAGCACAGGGAAAACCCTTGTCTGTAGAACCCTTGAATACCTAACCCTTGGGGGACAGAAACATAAACGAATTAAAAACAGACCAGATCTATTTCCACGCAACTGTGTTCAGGTTGCCAAGTAAATACACATCTCTTTCTGGTTAAACATTTGGGGATTTCATCACTGCAGTATTCTTCAGACCGAAGTATTCTTCAGACCTATTCCATCGGATTCATCTCTCCACCCTTATCACTTTCATCCATATCATTTTTAGACAAAAAATTTTACCCCACCCACCCCTTTTCAGTTCACCCATCCTCATGGCCCATACCCATAGCCAAGACCTGGAAGCTCGCTTCAAGACCGTGCAATCCGGTTTCCTAGAAAACCAAAAAGAAGTAAAACAACTCAGTGCTATTGTTGCCTCCATCGATTCATCCATCAATGCTACCATAAATACAACCATGCAGTCCTCAATGGAGGAAGTCAAACAAGAACTTACCACCCATCTTGAATCTGTCTTTGTAGCACTCTGCACCAAACTGAAGATCCCTACAGATGACCATTTCTCTGAATCACATCCAAAGAATGAAGGCGAAACTTCCTCCCATTCCCATACCTTTCAGTCCCATCACTTTCAACGTGACATACGCATTCCGCGAGTGGACGTGACCAAATCTGATGGCTCGGACCCCACTGGTTGGGTAACCCAAATGGAACATTATTTCTCCTTATATGGCATTACCGATGACTTGGCCAAACTCCGGTATGGTGTTCTCCATCTAGATCAAGAACGTTGGCAATGGTGGCAATGGAGAAAAACTTCTCGTCAAGGGTATATTGCTTGGACCCAATTTGTGACTGAGCTTTATGAACGCTTTGACATGGACACCAACCATTTGGGCCGTTTGACAAAGTTGAAGCAATCTGGAACAGTAGAAGACTTCATAGCTACCTTTGAATGCCTGGATTTTCGAACAGAGGGCATCACTGATGCTTTCTTTCGAGAGTGTTTTATTAGTGGCCTCAAGGAGGAGATTCGGGCCCATGTCCTCATGGATCAACCCTCGACTTGGGTGGAGGCTACTAAAAGAGCTAAAGAACCACAAGAGGTGGTATCATCTCAAAACCAAAAACCCTCCTTTATCACTTGCCCTAAACCCGTCACTACCACTACTCCCTCCGCCCCATTAAAAATCCAAAAATTGACCAGGGATGAAATGGTTGAACGCCAACTCAAATGCCTTTGTTATAATTGTGATGACAAATATTTCCCAGGCCACAAGTGTAAGGAACAAAATCTTTTTATGGCCATCTCTGAGGACATTTCAAAAGAGGATGTTGAAACTCTTCTTATGTCTGAGTCACCTAAAATCACTGACATAACCCCTCCCTCAAACCCTCCCGAAGTAGAACCCGTCATTTCCCTCAATGCACTCACTGATTTTTCCACTCCCCAAACCCTCAACTTAATCGGTTACATCAAGCATCGGAAGGTCATCATTCTGGTTGATAGTGGAAGCACCCATAATTTTATTCATCGCCGCATTGCCCAATAAACCCATTGCTACATCCATGTTGTCAATAATTTCCAAATCATGATTGCCAATGGTGGTTCCATGAAATGTGGAGGGCACTGTGAAAATGTGCATCTCCAAATTGGTGACTACCACTTAAAATCCCATATGTTTGCTATTGACATGGGTGGTTGTGACATTATGTTGGGTGTCGACTGGCTAAGAACTTTGGGTCCCATTCTTATGGATTTTAAGGCATTAACCATGAAATTCGACCAAAAAATCCACCAATATAAATTCCAAGGCATCACTACTGGTTCACCTGAGGTCATTAGTTCCCATCGCATGGAAAAGATGCTCAAAAAGGGTCATTCTGGTGTCATTTCCCAACTCCATGCCATTCAAGCAACAGAAACACCCTCGATGTCGCATGACCTCCAAGCTCTCCTTTATAAACATCAAATGGTATTTTCCACTCCCCAAGGCCTTCCTCCTTCCCACGGTGTTCATGATCATTCCATTCCCCTTGTACCCGGAAGCCTTCTTCCCAATGTTCGTCCATATCGCCACCCCTTCTCACAAAAAAATGAAATTGAGAAAATGGTCCAAGAACTCCTTAATGCAGGCATTATCCACCCTAGTACAAGCCCTTACTTGTCTCATGTAGTCATGGTCTTGAAGAAAGAAGGTTCTTGGAGAATGTGTCCTGACTTTCGTGCCCTCAACAAACTGACCATTGAAGATAAATTTCCCATTCCTGTCATTGATGACCTCCTGGATGAATTGAGTGGCACCCAATTCTTTACTAAAATTGATCTTCGCTCGGGCTATCACCAGATACGTATGAAAGAGGCAAACATTCCCAAGATGACCTTTCGCACTCATGAGGACCACTATGAGTTTTTGGTCATGCCCTTTGGCTTGTGTAATGCTCCCTCCACCTTCCAAAGCCTCATGAATCATGTCTTCCATCCCTTTCTCCATCATTTTGTCTTAGTTTTCTTTGATGATATCCTCATCTATAGAAAAACCTGGACCAACCATCTTACTCATGTGGATCAAGTTCTCCATCTCCTCTCACAGCACCAACTTTTCCTGAAACAATCTAAATGTGCTTTTGGTGCCTCAGAAGTAGAATACTTGGGTCATCTGGTTGCTACAGATGGTGTCGGGGTGGATCCAAAAAAGATTGAAGCTATGCAAGATTGGCCGCACCCAAAGACTCTCAAAATCTTGCATGGATTTCTGGGCTTAACAGGGTATTATTGCAAGTTTGTTAAGAACTATGGCAAGATTGTAGCACCTCTCACTGCTCTCCTAAAAAAGAACTCTTTCACTTGGACTCGAGCCGCTGCTCAGGCTTTTCAAACCTTGAAGACAGCCATATGCACCACTCCAGTTCTGGCCCTTCCTGATTTCACAAAGACCTTTGTGTTGGAATGTGATGCCTTAGGGAAAGGAATCGGCGTTGTCCTTATGCAAGAGGGTTGACCTTTGGCCTTCACCAGCAAGCAATTGTCTGAAAGGAATCTGCGCAAACCCATTTATGAAAAGGAAATGTTGGTTATTCTGCATGGCATTGAGCTGTGGTGCCCTTATCTCTTGGGGCAACGCTTCCAAATCGAGACCAACCATCAAAGCCTCAATTATTTTCTAGAACAACGCATTTCCTCCCAGGAGCAATAAAAATGGGTGACTAAGCTCTTTGGTTATGATTATGAGATCATTTACAAGAAGGGCAAAGACAATGTAGTGGCGAATGCACTGTCCCAAAAATATGAAGAAGAAGGATCCCTTTTTTCTCTTTCCTTCATTGTACCCGATTGGCTCCAAGTTGTACGACAGGAATGGCTTCAAGACCCCAAAAGTTCGCATCTGATCCAGCAATTGTAGAGCAAGGCTCCAGCTCCCCCAGGGTACTCTTGGCTACAGGATGAGCTTCGATACAAAGGTCGTTTGTATTTAAGTAAACAATCAAAGCTTAAATCCACGATACTTTCTGAGCTTCATGCCACACCCACAGCAGGGCACTCAGGGTTCACCAAAACATATGACCGAGTCAAATGTTCTTTTTTATGAGATGGTATGAAACAGAACATCCGTAATTTTGTAGTTGAATGTGAGGTGTGTCAACGCAACAAGGGAGAAACAGTCAAATCTCCGGGCACACTACAACCGCTTCCGATTCCGCCGGCTATTTGGAAGGATATCTCTATGGACATTATTACCGGCTTGCCCAAATCAGGGAATAAATCAGTCATAATGGTGGTTGTGGATCGCCTTTCCAAGTATTCTCATTTCTTCACTCTTCAACACCCATTTACTGCATCCACGGTGGCTCAACTTTTCATGGACCAGGTCTTCAAGCTTCATGGCATGCCGCACTCTATTGTTTCTGATCATGACCCAACTTTCACAAGAAAATTTTGGCAAGAATTGTTTAATCTCTAGGGCACCCAATTGCATCTCAGCATAGCTTATCATCCCCATACTGATGGTCAAATGAAAGTTGTCAACGAGTGTTTGGAAACATATCTGAGGTTTTTTTCTTCTGAAAAACAACATTAGTGGGTTCAACGGCTACCTCTAGCCGATGGTGGTACAACACTTCCTACCATACAGCTACTCCCATGACTCCTTTTGAAGTAGTATATGGACAGAAACCACCTTCAGTTCTCTCATACTTACCGGGTACCTTGAAGGTCCAGGTCATTGACCAAACACTTACAGTTCGAGAGGATATTCTTCGTACCCTTAAAGAGAACTTGGTCATGGCACAAAATCGCATGAAGCAACAAGCAGATCAAGGTCGCTCTAAACGTCAATTTGCAGAAGGGGATCAGGTGTTTCTGCGACTGCAACCATACAAGAAAACTTCCCTCAAGGCCGAGCATTTTCGGAAGCTAGCGACCAAATTTTATGGTCCTTCTACAGTTCTCAAACGTGTGGTACAAGTCGCATATCAGTTAGCTCTGCCTAGTCAATCGAAGCTACATCCAGTTTTCCATGTTTCATGCTTAAAGAAGGTGATTGGAACTCGGTGCCAAATTCAAACCAACCTTCCTGAGTTAGCTAAAGAAGGATCCATTTGGCTACAACCAGAAGCAGTTTGGGACCAGCGTGAGCGTCGCCTACATCAGCGAACCATCAAGGAAGTGCTAGTCCAGTGGAAAGATACGAATCTAGTAGATGCCACTTGGGAACCAACTACCATTCTGCAGCAGTTTCCTCATCTCAAACCTTGAGGACAAGGTTGTTTTTAAGGGGGTGGATATGCTAGGGTCCTAACCCGCACATAGGTAGATTATTATATTCGGATGTAATAAAGGTCAATATTAATAAGGCCTTTCAATAAAATAGAATAAGGCGGATGTAAGAAGACCTAATAGAAGCTTCTGCTTCTAGAAGGATCTTCCTCTAGATGCTTCTCTTGATATACATTTTGTATAAATAAGGGTCGAGGGTATGAAAACCCTAGCTTGGAGATTATTGTAACAGAGCACTGCTCGATTGGAGGTTGCCCCCTCGAAGAGGCCTGTGAACATTGCTTTCTGAATCAAAGTGTTATTTCTATTGTTGTTCTTATATCATTTATGTGTTATTGTGGAGATTATGCTGGATATTTTATTGTTATTCTTCCATTTCGAGCATTTTGTTTATGTTCTGCATATTTTATATATCTGGTATCTTGCATCTAGTCCACTAAGATGTCGATCATGGCATAAAATGATGGTCTTCTCGATAAGGAATTTTCCACCACATTATTCTTCCCTTTGAAAAACTCAATGTCAAACTCATAAGCATGGATTTTACTCACCCACTTCTGTTGCCTCTCATTTAATTCCTTCTAATCCAAGAAGTACTTGAGGATGTTGTGATTTGTCCTCATGACAATTTTTTTCCCAACCAAATATTTCCTGAGCTTAGTCAATGCATGCATGATGGCTAGAATTTATTTGTCATAGATGGTGTAGAGAAGCTTAGGACCTCTCAATTTTTCTCTTTTATAAATAATAGGCTACCTATTCTGCATAAGTACTGCTCCAATACCTTCCCTTGAAGCATCACACTCTACTATGAAAATTTGTGTGAAATCTGGTAAGGCCAATACTGGACATGTACTCATCACCTTCTTCATTTTTTCAAAGGTCAATTGTGCTTCTGGACTCCACTTGAATGCCCCTTTCTTGGTCAAATTGTTCAAAGGTGCGCAAATTTGAGAGAATCCCTTGACAAACCTCCTATAATAGCACAGATGCCCAAAAATCCCTTCAATTATGTGAGTGTCTTAGGTGTGGGCCAGTCAAGTATAGCTTGTATCTTCTCTTGGTGTACATGTACCCCCTTCAATCAAATGATGTGCCCTAAATAAAGGACCTCTATCATTCCAGACTCACATTTGGATTCCTTAGCATACAAGGATTGTTCTTCCATGATAGCCAAAATCTACTCTACATGATGAAGGTGCTCCTCCCAAGTTTTTCTATAGATTAACAAGTCATCAAAGAAGACCAAGAGGAACTTCCTCAATTTCTTATTGAAAACATGATTCATGCAATAGTGGAAAGTGGTTGGCACATTATTCATCCCAAAAGGCATTACCAAGAAATCATAGTGTCCATAGTGACATCAGAAAATAGTTTTGGAGATATCTTGCTCCCTCATATTTATATGATGATAGCCAGAGCGTAATTCAATCTTTGTGAAGTATACAGCCCCATGGAGATCATCCAATAGTTCATCAATCCTAGGGATGGGGTATCTATTCTTGACTGTCTTCTTATTTAAAGCCCTATAGTCAATACACATGTGCATAGTCCCATCCTTCTTTTTCACCAATACCACTGAAGATGCAAAGGGATTGGAACTTGGCCTAATGTGGCCCATGTGTAATAGATCTTTAATGGCCTTCTCAATCTCGTCTTTATACTTATTGGGGTGAATGTAGGGAGTGGTGATGATAGGTTTCTTACCCTCCTCCAACTCTATGATGTGCTCAAGCCCACTATCTGGTGGTGCTCCTAGTGGTATGGGCTCAAAGACCTTGTTGTGTCTTTCAATGATTTTTTGGATCTCTGGTGAGTAATGAGTTTCCCCTTTCTTATCCACCCTAACAAATATTCTACACTCTGTTGCATAAGAAATGTCTTCCCTCCTGAAGATGGCCTCCATGCACTTTGTTGTCACCACTCTTGGTGTGTTGGTTGTCATGCCCCTGAGAACCACCTTTTTCCCATTTTCCTCTGTAAAAGACATTTCCATGGTCTTGTAATTTGTAGTGATTCACCCCAACGTACTAAGCCATTGTACTCCAAGGATGATGTTGGTGTATGGACGGTCCATAACATAGAAATCATGTGCCAAATCATGCCTTCCCAATGTAAGCTTCATTCCTATAATGTATCTGTCACAAGGCATAGTGCGCCCCCCTGCTACCTCCACACGAAATACCTCAAACTCAACTGTAGGTATGTGTCTCCTATGTAGTAGGGATGAATCAATGAAGTTGTGTGAAGCACCCCCATCAATGAGAACTGAGACCTTCTTCCCTTGTAGAACCCCTCTCATCCTGAAAATGTTGAGTTTAGGTACCCCGTTGATGGATGCTAGTGTCACCTTTTCATCTGTTGCAAGGCCATGACTTGCATCCTCCTCTTTTGTGTGTCCTATGGGATCTTCCTCTATGTTTTGTAGATGGTTGAAATATTCCTCCTCCTCATCATCCGAGATCACCTCAATGTAGTGAGCCTTGCACTTGACCATGCATTTGTGTGTTGGATCCCAAGGCTCTTTGTAGGTGAACCACAACTACTTCCTTCTCAATTCCCTCATAGTGGGCTCATCCATTCTACCTCTTCCTTGGTCAAACCCCCTTTGATTTCTCCCACCTTGGTTCATAGGAGGTATTTGGTCTCTACCCCCTTGGTTTAGAGGAGTTCTAGGGGTAAATATTGTATTTTCTATTGATTCCAAGTCCCATACTTCCATATCGCATCATGCAAGTTGGCAGTCTTAAAATCCTTGACCCAACCCCTCAAGGACTCCATCAACCCTTATGTGAAGAGAATCATAAATCTTGATTGATACACATCATGTAGCATAAATGTTATCCTCTTAAACTCTTCTATGTATACCTATGGTGATCTTGTTTTTCTAAGCTAGGTGAGTTCCCTAAAAGGTAGCTCTGGATCCCCCTAGTCAAACCTGTCAATAAGACTATGTGTAAACTCTGTATAAGATGTGATCTGATTGTAACCCAGTGTGGTTAATCCATGGTCCCACCAATAATGTGTCTTTTCCTCCAAGTACATGGTGGAAAACTTGATGGAATACATCTCCCTCATGGGGTTAATTTGTAGGTAGGTATCAATTTTATGCACCCATGCTTAGGTAGTCACCTTGGAAGACCTATCAAAGTAGGGAATTTCCATCTTTCCTTCCCTACGCTCCAATTCATAGTTAGGTCTTTGATACTATTTAGGCTTGCCCCTGAATTTGATTCCACAATATTGATCCAACGTGACTTGCCTCTGGAACCCTGCACTCAATGTGTGATATTCACTGGCATACTGCTCAAAGTTGTCCTCAATTTCATCCTCATAGTTTCGTTGTGGCTGGTTATCCAGGAATGTGGGTAGGTAGGGTCTAGGGGTGGCCCTACTGTGTGTTGGCCCCTGAGAAACTCCACCTCCATAACTCTGTCCCTCAATGTTATAGTGAGGGATATGCTCCTGATGGGGTCTAGTTCCCCCATGAGACCCACTGGCTTCCCTGTTAGCATATATTTCTAGTCTCTTTCCTGCATGGGTCATCTGTAATAGGAGTTGTGCAATATTCTCCTGGATGGAATTTACTCTTTCCAGAGTCTCCCTCATTTCAAATTTTCCCCTACGCATTGCTTCCTAGTTCTCCTATAGATGGTGCACAAGTGCACTTTCTGTCTAATTTATGGAGTGTTGTAACTACTTTGCAAAACCTGCTAGAATCTGTGGCTCACTATCCTCACCTGAACCCTCCATCTTTGCATATGTTTCACCTGTCTATTTCTTGTGTCTGCCCATGTAAATACCACTGAAATTCTGCATGCACTAATCCCCACTGGATGAGAGGATCAATGCTCTGATATCATTGTAATGTTCCCAAGCCAAATGTTTTTCTTGGAACACTAACCACTCACCATTTGTTTGTGTTTGATAATGTGTTTGCAGGTTTACTCATGGAGTTGCGCATTAGGTTTTATATGATGATGATTAAAGTAATGAAGTAATAGATCTGAAACATATACCATAAACAAAGACAAGATACAATAAGGAACACCAATATAAAGCCAATAATGTCATTTCTGACCTTTATTTAGATAATAGATAGATCCTTGTAACAAGAGATCTGCAGATCTAGGAGAAAGCCACAATAATATCCAAAATGGGATGAGAGTTGCTACAATAATAACCAATACAATTATAATATCCTTCCAAAGGCCCTCTGAAGAGAATATCCAAGCCTCCAAAGGCCAATAGCTACAAGGGAAGACTGATGAGATGGACCCTGGTCCAATGTAGTGCTAAAACCCTCCAACAAGTTGAGTTGCGCATTGTTCTGGTAGTTGTAGACCCCCTATGTTTTGACCCTCCTCTTCATGTGCTCCAAATGCCACAAAACTTCCCTAGGTAAATCGGGCTATTGGAACCCCCCTGGAAAAGTATCAGACTGAAGGGTGAAGTTCTGGCTCTCCAAATGAGCAAACCCTCAACTGGTTTGCACCACCCTAGTTGACTGAATCTCCAATATTTTGGCCTCACCTATGGAAGCCTCCAACTACTACAAAAATCATTGGAACGATAGATCAGGCCAAGACAATCCATCTGGTGAAGTCTCAAGAAGATCTATAAATATCTGGGCTACCAAATGATGAAAACCTCCTTCTGTTGTGCACCCCTCTCTCCTCCTAGTTGTGTCAAGCTCCAGGAAATAATTTGTTGGGAAAACCTCCTCCTGAATAGACTAGAAATGATGCCCTAGACCATACGAAGAAAACCTAGATGTTCGTTTGCCAAAAATATTCCTCCTTACTTCAGATCGAACTGATCTTCACAAGGTGGTGCGCCTTCCTACTGGAAACCCCCTTAGGTTGCACACTAGTATGCCTATGCCAATAGATCTAACCCATGTAACACTATAGAATGGTGTGGGAGGATTGTTGCACATCCGGGACCAAGCTTGGATCACGAAAGGTGGGATCCTTCACCACCAAGTTGATCTCTAGGGTTTTAGTCACAAAACCCTCAAAACTGCTTGTGCTCAAGAGCCCAAATGCAAAATATGATAATAATCTATAATGCCTTAGAAGTGCGCCCTTCCTTTCTTTTAAACCTCCAGCCTATTGTTTTGTTGAGTTAGTTAACCCCTAGGGTTAACTCCTAGCTTAACTCCACCTTTTCTTTTCATTTGTTGAGTTACCCTTTTCTACACAAAGTCAGCTCAGTAATATAACGTTGTGCTTAGGAAGTGATTTATGGTTGACTTTGTCCCCATGATGCATGATATTATAGTCTAGTGGGGAAAGCTAGACTATTGAGTCTCTCCAGACCTTTTCCTCAAGAGGCGGGGGACATTACAGTATACCATTCATAAGCTCTTTCTGATAAGGTTTGCAGAAACAACCTCACCATGACATCGTCATATTCAACTCGGTGAAAGTCACAAATGTCAATAAATAAGTGAAAATGCCTCTTTGCATCGATTGTTCTGTCTCCAAAAAATTCCTTTAAGGTTCCCTTAGGGAGAACAGGGAGCTCATATTGTTCACCTATAAGATTGAGAAGGGAATCTCTTACCCTCCCATTTCCAAACCCTAGGATTCCTTGATTTCTTGAGACATCTCTTCCACCTCCTTGTCTCTCCTCATGATGCTCATCTCGGGGTTGTTCATCTCTCGATGCCATGTCTGAGGAGACTTCAGGGATAGACTTTTCACTTCTAAGGATAGAGATTTGCTTACTTTACTTCTAGTAATGGGTCCCTTCTATTCGTCCAGCTTCAATCTTGACCTTGTTCTTGTGTTGCTCTAGCTAGCCTTTGATTTCTTCAATCTTGTCATTCTTCTCTCCTCTATCTCCAGAGGATTTCTCTTTCTTCTTCTTGGACTAATATCTTCCAAGACCTTTCTAACTCTTCCTGAGGCTGGGTTGTTGTTATTACCAGATTATATGACTGGTGTAAAATGCTTCGTTGATTATTCATTCCAATTTCTAAATGGGGTTGATTACCCTGGGGTAAAGTCATATATTCTTTCACAAACATTGGGCCAGGTTCTGAATTTTCATTTCATGTCCCTAGTATGGTTGCCAAAAATGTTGATGCTTGAATCCGTTAGGACCGAAACAACAACCTCACGAGGATACAAATCCACATGTGTTTTTATAGAGGTGGTACTCCTCTGTTATAATTTTCGTGGGACTTGAGGTATTCATAATGTGGGACTTTATAGAAGTTTTTCATGGTAATCAAAAGAAAGTAAAAATATAAAAATGGAAAATGTTTTATTTTCTTTTAAAGAAATTTCCTGAGAGTGGACCAGGAACCACACACATTCACACATTTAAAGAAAATATATAAAATTTCCTCACATCCATCATAGTAGGGCTAAATATTTCTGATCACATAAAAAAAAAAAAAAAAAATGATATGCATGAATAAGAGAACTTTGACAGAGTGATACATGGGTAGCTCAAATAAATATAATGATAGATAAACCTCAAATGCTTTATATTCAGAAAACTGGGTTACAAAGTACAGTCGAGATTGTTCCCAAAATAGCTCTCTTGAAATTTCTAAAACATATATAGTTCATTACATATTCTCTGAAATTTAAATGTGTTTGTCATAAAGACTATGATTGGGGCTCCCATGGACCATAAAGAAAATATGTATAAGAATGAAGTTTGTAGAAGGAAGAAAGTGGGTGACGAAAGACAACAAGGCCTGGTAAGAAGAAAAGGAAATTATCAGTCTTCGGTTACACATTTCTATTTAAAGAGGTGGAGTAACTGGATGAAGAACTCGATAAAGAAAGAAAGATGTGATCATTATGGACTTACTATGATGGTATCTCATCCGTGTCACTTTCTTGGTGATGTCCTTGTATTGCTTTCATTGACAGTTACAGGAACCGTTTCAACTATTTTTTTCCCTTCATCAGTAAGTTTGTCTATAGCTTTTTTAAACCACTCTTCGATATAGCTTCTCATTGGTGCCACTTTGATTTCATGTCGTATTTTTATAATGAAAATCTCGTCCTCCAAGTCCCTTAGATCAATGGAAATATTATGCAAAGATTCTTCAATATCTTGATTTTTTACTGAATAATGCAGTATCCAGTTCTCAAGGTCATCTTCACTATACTCAAGAATGCCATAGAAATTTTCAAATTATAACCCTTTAAATATATCAACTTGTTTTTCAAAGGCTTGCTTGGTTAAGAACAACGAGTTGAGAATCAATTTGGGGTCTTGGACCTCATTGGTGCTTCCGACTAGGTCTATTTCAGTCGGCCTTTTGAATAATTCTTCTCTCCTTGTTATGGCTTGGATACATGCTTGGACAATGATATTCAAGTTTTTAACCTTTTCCTTCCATCATGCATTCAGTTGTTTTATCTGGTTCAGAGAAGGGAGATCCTCCTCTCTTCTTCTCAACTATGTCATATTGGTAACTTTAAACCGAAGGGTACGACCGCGTCAAGGTAAAAACCTTCTTCATTTTTTAAATCTGCCTATAAATATTCATGGAAGGCATGTGCCCTCATTCCAAAAGAGACCATGTTCTTTGAAATCTCCTAAGCCTCTGTAATTAATTCCATTATTTTCTTAATGTTCTTCTCCACATAGCCCCTGACTGATATGAGCAGTCTTGAAGATCCTTTTAGTTTTTTTGCAGGTGTGGTAGGCCCAATTATTGCTAAAGGATTAGCAAGCACTAGAAGAGGCATCAAATCTTCTTCTGATTCGTTGACTCCTTCCTTTAACTCAACGTTCTCTGCTTCAAGGCCTCCAATAGAATCATATAGAGCATCTCTAGTTTCTTGGTGAATTTGGGAAATTTGGGAAGGTTGCGTGTTCTATAGGTTAACCTCTGAACGTGATTTCCCCTTTATATTCTTTACGTCTATTTTCTCAATAATTAAATTTTTGGAATCGTTGTCAAAAACAACGCTCTGAAATACAAAAGACTCTTCTTCATCGAAGGTCTCGCTCTCAATTATTTCCATCATAGGATTTTGGTGAGTCATGTCCTCAAGATGATCAATGTTGGGGAACACTTTTTCGATGTCAATCTCGAGTTCCATATCCTCTAGGGAAAGGTCGCAGATATTGCTTTCGGCTCGAGGTCCCTCCTCTTCCTGAAAATTGTTTTTTCTTTTCTTCCTCAAGGGAAGTTTATGAGAAATTTCAATATTTCCCGAAGGAGGGTTCTTATCTCCTCCTCCTCCTGAAGAAATGTGGGTCACTTTCTTAATTTGGTGGGTTGTTGGAACACTGTTCCGAGATGTTGTACTCTTTCAGGTGACAGTTGGGGATTGGGCACTCTTCTCGTCGGGACCTTTTCCTTTATGTTTGTATGACTCATTGGTGTTGAGTATTGTTTCCAGGTCACCAATATCACGAGAAGGATTTCCTAAGTCATTATCTCCATCTTCATTTAGAATAGCATTAATAAAAGAATTGTTGAAGCCAATTGCTAGTAGATGTTCTACAAAAATTTCGCTAGGGTCGAACCCTTTTACCCTTTCAACATATCTTAGATTCAGGTCATGGAAATGGCCTGGAAATTCATCAATTTTGTTCATATTTCTAAATATGAAGTCCCCAACTTTCCAAGGCAGAGGTATGAATTGTTTTTTTCTCTTTTCATGAAAAAAATGAAATCAGTAGTTGTACTGCCTTGCTATTTCAGTAACAAACATTTTGTCAAATATGTGGCATGGAAGGAAGGAAACATTTTTCTTGGAGCCGAAAATCCTTATGACATTGTAATTCTCCATTTGTTCCAATGTTCATTTCCTATCCAGGAACTTACTCGCCTGGTTAGACATATGGGGAGTGTCCTTTCCAAACAAAAATCCTTTAAAAACTGAGACAAAATCATTAAAAAATTCTTTAAAATGTTGGGAGGCCTTGTGCCTCCATAATGTTTGATACCAGAAGGTTACCGGGTCAAATTCACAATTTACCTTCTTACACATAGATAATCTCGGAATCTGACAGCAATGTGCTATCGCGAAAACCAAATAAGATGACATAAATAATTTCTTCTCCTTCTTGTATTGTGACAATCGGGAAGAGATTTAAGTGGAAATCAACTTGCCTAAATCAAAGATGGCATGTTCCTTAACCGTAAAGTATAAAATGTAAAGAATCATGTGGGAAATGTTGGTTGTAGTTTCTTTTCCTGTTATCCTAATGAAAAGCTAAGAAGTTTCCTGGAAAGGATTTTTGAATGAGCTAACATGCAATCTCGTGATGTCCTTTGTTCGCGTTCAAATGGTCACCAGGTGAGAAAAATGGAGAGCGCTCTGCATACCCTGTTGGGTTCATCAGGGAAGAACATTTGTGGCAGCATAGGGTTAACAGAAAACAAAACTAAATACAATCTAACTATCAACTGAAAGCAAATAACACTGCGAAAATAAACAAAAACATCAAACATAAGACATAGGGGTCATCAATGGTTTCAGGCTTGGTATATTAATGAAACCAGAGCACACGCTGAAGAAAGAGACTGGGGTTCCTTCTCCCTCCAGCGGAAGGCTCTTCGGGGCCCTCAACACAATGCTTTCCTTACAAATGAAATGAACTGCAAACAACAGTGAAAGAACTCTGGGTAATGCAGCTGATGGATTTGTTTGTCAAAGGAGGAGCCTTGAACCATCTGAACAGCATAACGGTGCTTCGAATTCTCTGCCAAAACAGTGTACCCTCATGGCCTTTTATAGCAACTTTACGGGCGGTCGCATAACTTTCTCCAAGTGTGAATAGGGGCGCATTAGGGTTTATTTAGGTCATTAATCTGTCGATTTTGCAGAGCCGGATCTGATTTGAGGGTCAAATCATCTTGGGGGCCGGTCTGTGGGCGGTCAGGAGGCCGACTTATGCAATTAATGCACCATATTAACAGATGCATGGGTTTTTGTGTTGACAGTCGCGCGTCATGTGCGCATGCGCTAGTAACACGTTTTTGCCCCGCGCATGTGCGCGCACATCAAGCTGCTGTAAAGCGCCCTTCAATTTTTGGTTACTTTGTATAGTTTTTTGCCCTTCTGGAATGCTGTGAAACTAATTCAGTGCCATGAGTGACTTCATTGCTGTTTTGATGATGTGGAGTTCTTGTCGCCATGTGCAGACAAAATTTCAGTGATAACAGATGCCCCCTTATGGATGCGGTTAGGAGCATATGTATAGCCAAAATCCATCAATGTTTCTTCTACTGAGAATGTGGTTGTAAGGGAAAGCAAGAGTGGGACCGGTCAGAGTGATCCTTTGGAGGAAAAAGGAACCGGTATCTCGACCTTCTGAGAGACGTGCATGAAAAAATATACAACTGTGTACAAACGAGGCGGGCATGCCCCATGCTCGTGTGATGTAACTCTGAAAAAAGATGACGGACGTGTTGGTGTAGACAACTGCAGCGCCCTCGGGGACGGTAAATGATAAAGGCAGAAGACAATTCTGCAACGGAACATACTCTGAATAACAGACAATGATCACTGTAATAAGCAGCGACGATGATGTGGGCATTGATGGCCCTACCAAGTTCAGAGGTCTTCGGCAAATGACAAAAAGA
>ML808389.1:0-15261 GCA_009831015.1 Picea engelmannii | reverse complement strand
GCATCCCACGTCTTGGGAAGACCATTGAGTACTATGTTCACCAATTCCTTCTCTGAAGTGATCTCTTCAATAGCTTGTAGTTGATCTCTTAACTGGGAGATCCTTACAAAGTATGATGTTATGATGTCATCATCATTCATCTTTATGTCATGGAGCTCATTCTTCATACTCATAACTTGTTCAATGTTTCTGACTGAAAAGAGATTTGTTAGGGAATCGTGCATCTTCTTCGATGGGTCAAGATAGGAGATGTAGGGTATCAGGTGGTCTTTTATAGAATCCACTATGATACTCATGGAATTGATGTCAACATCTTTGAACTTCTCCATAGCTGCAACGTTTTGCGGTTCCTTCTCTTTTCCTTCTTCAAACTCTGGCTTCACAATCTTTCCTTTCATGATATCCAACACTTTATTCTTGGCAAGGATGAGGTCAATCCTTGTCTTCCACGCTCTGAAGTTAGAGGCTCCATCTAACTTGTTCTCAAACTTCATAGAGTTAGTCATGGCTGCTTGACTTGGTCAAACCCTAGATTTGACCAAAAATTCAAACTTCACGTCTTGGCTTGCTAAGAGTATCAGGAGATGCGCTAGGCTAGAGCGCACTAATCTATCTGGAGATTAGGTCAATCCAATCACTTAAGGTGCCTCAACAAGAGGATTAGGGTTTCTGCAACTGCTCTTGCTAGTAACCCTAGTGGCAATGTCTTGGAAGTTGCTTATGCTAGTAACCCTAGCAGCAGTTCCTCAGCGAGCTCAATATCCTAGCGGCTATGTTTCCTTCTAGCGTTTAGACTGAATGAAGGAGGTGTGGGCCCATAACCTGTTAGAATATAGAAGATTGTGTGCTTGTTTTTACCATTGACGATACCCTCGTCACCCAACCATAGGCCGAAGCCACCCTCCGAGCACCTTAACCTTGACAAAGAATTACTCTGGAAGCAAACCCCAGGCTAGATAGTGCACCAACAATAACTGATCAGATAGTCCAAACCCCAGCCAAGAGATAGTCCAAGCTAATACTAAAAATTGGTTGTTGCAGCAGCTACACCTGCAGCTCTCCTCCACACGTGCGCACCAAACTGGGAACTACAGTGCGCACCAGTTGTTGCTATGCAATTATGAGATGTGTCAAGTGAGAACTGGCGACCTATATTTATAGTGGTTCTGCCAGATTTGTTGGGGTTGACTTCTCCTTTTGGGTACATGTTTGTTCAATATATTATTATTATTTATGGCTGACTTCTTCTCTTGTAGGCTAATAACCTAATATAAATTATCGTCTTGAGCCGACAAGACTTCTAGGGTTATTAGCCAACTCATTAGGGTTTCACTTACTTCTCGGAGTCTTCTATTCTCGTCAGGTTCACACGTGGAGGTAAATACCTCCCACAGCTACCATAATATTAACAGAGATTTCCATTGTTTCATCAAGCTATTGTGGGTCATCTTCATGCAAGTTTGAAGCAAGTGTGTGTGTTGGAGCAAAGGGCCACTAAAAGAGAACCTTGCAACATCAAGGCGGTTTGGTTGAATCTTCCACTTTTACTTAATATAATACGGTGGCATGTTTCTTTCCCATAAAACCATTCTCATTTTATTACATGACTCCTCGATCACATGTATAGGTTTTCATTGAACATACTATTGTTGCTTTCACTTTGGTTGGTTTGTGTTCCATTGCAGGATCAATAGCACAAGAGCATTAGAGCGAAGCAGGGACAACAAATATATAAGCGATATTCAAAGGTATGTCACCCATATCCTCTTTGATAGTAAACCCGATGATTAAGCTTAGGGAAAACGCCATGTCCTGACTCGTTTTGTTCTAGATACAAGTGGATCTAGGGAGATCAGTTTATGTCCACTTTCATCGATTTATCCAATAACAAAATTGGCGCCCCTCTACGCACCTACCGATCTAAAACCCGACTTAAAAATTATTTTTAACCAGTGAAAAAGAAAATTAATCCATGGAAAAGACAGAGGACGAGAAGATTACCTCTATGGCGGAATCTGTTCGTCGAATAGTTTCTTGTATCTCCCGCAATCGATAGAGGAAGTTTGAGGAAAAAAGGGGTTTTTTGGATGAGTTTTAGTAAAAATGACAATGAAATGGTAAAAAGGGATTTTTACCTATATTTATTCACTTTTTACTTTTTTACTGATATTTTATATTGTTTTATTCATTTTTACCTAAAACCTAATGTTCTAATGGTATTGCGAGCGTTGTATTTCTTCACAGATGAATGATCTAAGAGCTTGAACAATGGAGTTCAAATACTTTTCTTAATTTGTTTTTTCGTTTGTCACATGTACAAATGTTTTTTAGGTTTTCTAGGAAAAAACCTCGAGCACAGTCTTTGTTCGTTCTCGCACTTGTAAATCAGTGAGAACGTAACCGAGTACACTTTTGTCATATTTTCGTACTCTTCATGGTAACATGAAAAGCGAAACCTATGGAGTATCCTTTACGCTCTTTTCACGCCCCGTAAAAACGAAAAGATTGTCGAGCGACCTTGTTCTTTTCACGCTCATAAAAGTATTTGAAGAAAACGTTTGATGGGCGATAGTTTATCACTTTTTCGGTCTCATTAAACTAATTTACGAAAAAAGAATTGAGAGAGTCATCTTTCAGTGTTTTTCAGACTCTCTAAACACGAAAAACCCTTGAGTTTTCTCTCTTTGGACTCGTTAAACAAACATCGAAAGACCTATATGGAATCGAGCCACTCCTTCTTAGGGTTCGTTAAACATACTCCAATGGACTCGTTCGAAGGATGAGATTACATCAACAAGCATATGTTATCCTCCTCAAACTTGCATAAAAATAAAGAGGTACTCGCGAGAAATGGTGGGGGAAATTTTGGAAAAAAAATGTGTCTCTGTATTTGTGTTAGTGGCAGTAATAATCACTCTTGAACATGATACCCCCCTTTTGTCATTGAATCCAAGTTGGGAAATCCATTTGTCTCTTGTTTGACCTTCTGCAAGCTCATATCTTGGGTCATCTTTGAGTCAATGTTGCCAAGACCATTGTCGTGTCGTTCATATGTTCAAGAGAAGTCCAAACAAACCCTCTATCGAGTCAGTCATCTGCAGTTATCAATTCCTACCATGTCGGCCTTCCCTATGTCAGTTTCAAATCGTTTTTATACTTTGATCTACCCTAAATTTGTTATTTATTTCGCGTCATTGATGGGGGATACATCAAGGCCCTCCTATGATGAGTGTTTTCCTGTCAACTTCAACTCATCATCCGGGAACAAGACTTAGAAATCAGTTAGTACCTTGGAGCATGCATGCCTCAATGGCAGGTTTATTCGCTTTTGACAGTGGATTCACATCATTGATCCCCAATCGAGAGATTTCATCAAGTTTTTGACTTCAGCTCATTTATTCACATTCGATGGATTGTACTGAGGTAGCTTGGGGGTCATTGACATCAATGATGATTTCTCTCGCACTTG
Organism: Picea engelmannii; assembly: GCA_009831015.1. NCBI lineage: Eukaryota > Viridiplantae > Streptophyta > Pinopsida > Pinales > Pinaceae > Picea > Picea engelmannii. The sequence goes on along the minus strand of ML808389.1, from coordinate 11,792 downwards.
TTAACGATTTTCATCAATGACTGGTAATCAAGTGGTTTCTACCATGTTCGACTTTGACACCTGTAATCGCATAGCTAGATTCGTACTTCCGGACGACGAGATTGAAGACCTTGGATCTCACCATTTTGGTCCAGGTTGCGATGGAGTATTTATGATTTGTATTGACACATAGATCCACTTTGTATGTCTCGTGGGTATGTCCAATTTTGAGTTTTTTAAAACATAGATCCATAGTGTATTCCTGGTGGCTATGTAGAATCTTAACGACATGGATCCACGGTGTATGATTGGTGGCCATGACTGACATTCATGATTTAAATCACTTGTAGTTTGAGCATGGGGATGCCTACCTCAGAAATGGTATAATATTACGCAGATGCTTGGTTGTTTGCAGGTTCCGGATTAGGGCGCTCCTTGTTCCCGACACACACACACAGTTTACAAAGTATTTCTCTTGTCACGAGTTCCAGCCTCATACTTTGGGGGGCATTCTGTTACACATTATTTTGGTCACCCTGGTGATGTTTCTACAAGCATGTGTCCAAGCTCTCAAAAGGATCTTTTACATTAGAAAAGTAAATGGTTTCTCCCTCTACAAAACTTGTTTTTAGAAGGACGTCGCAGGCTAAGAGTAATACACAATGCGGAAATGCCTGATTTCCGCAAGCTACCCTTAACCTGGACTGTGGAATTTCTGCAGGTTGCTCTATAGACAGGGTCCAGCGGTGTTTTAAGACTAAGAAAAGGGACGAAGTTCACAAAGGTTCTAGAAGGGAATCTTTTAGAATATGAGGTGGCATTCGTATGCTTGGGATCCTACTGGCTTCTCTGATTTGGTGGGATCATCCTGATCTCTTTAACCATCTATTTTTCTCCTATATAATGATGGATTTCTCATGGAAGAGGTTAAGCAAAAAGAAAGCAAGATCAAGTAAACAATAGGTTGAAGATTGTGTGAGGAACTCTACTTCAACTAATGCTTGAGATCTCCATTGTTTCATCAAGCTATTGTGGGTCATCTTCATGCAAGTTTGAAACAAGTGTGTGTGTTGGAGCAAAGGGCCACTAAAAGGGAACTTTGCAACATCAAGGTAGTTTGGTTTTATCTTCCACTTTTACTTAATATAATACGGTGGCATGTTTTTTTCCCATAAAATCATTCTCATTTTATTACATGACTCCTTGATCACATGTATAGGTTTTCATTGAACATATTATTCTTTCTTTCACTTTAGTTGGTTTGTGTTCCATTGCAGGATCAATAGCACAAGAGCATCGAAGCGAAGTAGGGACAACAAATATATAAGGAAGCGATATTCAAAGGTATGTCACCCATCTCCTCTTTGATAGTAAACCCGATGATTAAGCATAGGGAAAGCGCCATGTCCTGTCTCGTTTTGTTCTAGATCTAGGTGGATCTAGGGAGATCAGTTTATGTCCGCATCCATCGATTTATCCAATAACACCATTATCAACCAAATAATTAGTCAGTGAAGATTGTGCTTTTTACAACTTAGGGAAATGACCTTCAACAAAAAACAAAGTAGTGAGTATAGAAAAACCTTATTGCAAATTATAATGGCCTTCATTAGGCAATGCGGTCTAACCATATCTAAGTCTTACTCTCAACGGTCCCATCTTAGATTTTATTAGAATAACAATGCATTGTCCACTCTTTTGAAGTCCACCACTTGTATATCCCATCTAGTACAACAACTGAGACCCAATACCTATAGTATGTTTCTCAAATTCAAGATAAACTAGTTCATTAGTAACTAACAATGCATGAGAAGAAGGCACATCATCAATATCATACTTCTTTCAAACATCATCACTACTAACAATATCATCAAAAGTATCATAAAAAACATCTAGAGAAGCATCATTGTCAATACATTGATAAGGACATTTAACCTTTTCTTGTAAAACATCAAGTAACTCTTTCTTATCACAAAAATCATTTATGAAGTCTTAACACAGAAGTCTTTATTGTTTTGTACAACTCATCTCTATGAAATGTTGAGCTCTCAACAAGGTTTAAATACTTTTTAAAAACAAACATTTCTAACTTACTTACATAATCTTTTAAATTACCTTTAATATATCTTAACTCAATAACTTATTTATTAATTCATTAACTCATTTATTAATTCATTGATTAAACTCACAAAAATTCTTGATTGTCTTATTCTTCTTATCCACACAACAAAGAAGAAAATCATATTTTTATTCTTCAATTTTATTTTATTTTTTATACTTGTCAAAGATACTCATATAATACATTGAAATTGCCATTATAAAAATGTGAGGATCCTCGCTAAACATGGTACACAAAGTGTGAGGACCCTCGCTAAACAATCATTAAAAAGACCCTAGGAACAACACCAATGTTCCCGCTCAAACAAAATCTTCTCTCTTTTAAAACTTTATTGTGTGCTTTCCTCACACTTTAATAGCCACTTTTTAAACTCAAACAAAATATTCTCATCCTTTTAAACCTTTCTTCCCTCACACTTTAACACCCACTTTTTAAAGGACTTTACCACATAAAGGCCATAAAAAGTATAATAATACTCCCACTTCAATATATGTTTCTATGACTCTTATGCTAAAAAAATGTCAAAACATTAATATGTTAGACTTACCATATACTAAGTGTTGTACCCATAGTTCATCACCTCATCCTCTCTCTCTTTGTGATAGGTTAGCTTCAACCACAAATAATGCAAGGCTCCTCTCATGGGCACGTTATTTCTCTAATCAATCGAATGGTGGCACCTTTATGAGGGTAATATGGGTCAGACTAGAATTTGACGTTCCATATAACATTTTTTCCATTTGAAGATGTATTTGAAAGTTCACCTAAACCTAAATCTAAGTTGTATAATGTGATGATAGGGATAATAATAATGAAACTATTAATTTTCCATGTGAAGATGTATTTGACAATTCAGCTAAATCTAAATAATGAAACTATTAATTTGATATTTAAATGTTTAGATAACTTGTCAAAATCATTAATAGCTTAGTATACCACTATTAATTTGATATTTAAATGTTTAGATAACTTGTCAAAATCTTTAATAGCTTAGTATACCCTATATTATAGGTCATTGTTTTCATGGTATTTCAAAATCCCACCTTCCATAATAACTTTATGTTTTCATTTAAAGTCAAATGTGGTTTTCCACCTACTCTAAAGTACTTGGAAATTATAATAAATTCAAAATCCCAAAATTTCAATTGTTTGTAGACTCAACTTGGTATCCATATTTATTTACAACATCATACAAAGTTATTTTGGCTTCCCCTCTTTTGGTAGGATGCCCTTATTCCACTATTGGTATGGATATCTATGTCAATGGCTAAGTTCGAATCTATTAACCTACATTCCACATATATTAGCTAACTCAATACAAGTATGTATACCTAAAATTTAAATTGGAAACCATTAACCTACATTCCACATATATTAACTAATGTAATACAAGTATGTATACCTAAAATCTAAGTTAGAAGCCATTAACCTACATTCCACATATATTAGTTAATGCAATACAAGAATGTATACCTAAAATCACAATGAAAATAAGGTATTCCTTTGAGTATAATGGTGTGTGTAGAGTTATTCTTTGTTCACTCACTCTACTTTGTTACTTGAAAGTTATGATTTTCTTCACAATGTCCTTAATATATGTTGATTAGAAGAATTGAGTTTTGAGCTTCATATTTAGAATCTATAAATATATTTTTTCAACAAAGAGAAAAAACAATGTGTTATAGAGGATTTATTCATTTTCTTTAGATCGTTTCAGTCACGGCTAAGCAAAGGATTGTTGAGAAATTATATTAAAAAACCCCACGATTGAGTTTTGCACTTCATATTTGGAAGTTGCAAACATACTCTTTCAATAGAGAGCAATATCTTATGAAGGGTTTATTCATTTTCCTACCATGGTTTTAGTCACTGTTAAGAAAAGGATGATTGAGAAATTAGATTTAATAAACTTTTGTTTTTAAGACTCAAAAGATGCTCTTGGGTACGATACTATGCAAGATGCTAAATTTATATTAAATTGTGAATAAATAAAAATGTAGTGATTTTGGGCTTCACAATGAAAGAGTAGGTCTAGTTAAAAAATACCTAGCAAAGGAAACCATGTAGCACAATAAGTAATGAATTTTCATTGATAGAGAACGATGATCACATATAATATTGTCAGGAATAGGATTACATAGCAATAAAATAAAACAAATAAAAAATGAATGCGGAAATAAAACACAAAACACATTACAAGAGAGACATTGATATGTGTGGTTCACCTAATATGGGCTATGTCCATGGACAAACAACCGGTCCTTCCTTTATTTCATCCGACAAAAAAGAAGGGACAACACCTGCAACACATCTGTTGCAACCTCCTCTTCACTCTCTCACAGTCTCCTCTCTCAGAAACACAATGCTCTCTCTCACCATTACAATACAACATATAGGATCCCACAACATCCAAAATACTTAATCCATTTAGCTAGATTATATTACAACCTTAATTCCTTAACTAGAATAAGAAAACCATGGGCCAAAAAACCGTGCCAAAACTACCCAAAATAGACGAAAAAAATTGCCCAAGATTTTTTTCTCTAGGATTGTCACTGCACCCAGGGAAACATAACAACACATGGGGATAATCATACAAATAATATAACACAATAACCCTGTAAGGACCAAAATCCAAATGCAACTAAAACAATACCTCTGAATCTGGAAGATAATCAGGCTCCACAACCAACATAATATATAGAAGTGGAACGATATATCATCCTCCACTACCTTCGAGTTACCTTCAACAATGCATAATTATTTCTTTAGACAACATGATTGAATCATGAAGTGTGATGCAATGAACATTAGCAAGAAATTTCCATATTTATCTTTATTTTCTAAAAAAAAATTGAATTATGTTGAGTCGTTGACTAAATTGGCTAGAGGAATAGTGAAAGAAAAAGAGGGGCTCAATAGTGAATGCTTACCTGCTCCTTATATGCTAGGATATCTCTCAGAACCCTTCCAGGTTCATTCCCTCTCAGACGCTCTCAAGTCTTAATGTCCCTGAGTTCTAACAAATTTCAATTAAGACATTAACAAATAAAATACCATAATTTTACCCAACACCTTTTTTATTTTCTTCCAACACTTTGGACACTATGCACATAATATGAATTAAGTCTATACAATGCAAAAAAATGTTATAATAGGCTTAGTGTATCTTCTAATTTTGTTAATAAAATTAAAATTTGAGAGAAACTGAACAATGCAAAATCCAATAAATATTTTTGTCACACCTATTATTTTTAGTTTTCTTGATTTTACCGCAATAGATTGAATCAAGGATTGTATTGAAATGGAATTATAAGAAGCAGAGAAGAAGAGATGCTTAATTGAGTTTATTGGATTATTCTAGGAGTTTGTAAGATACATTTCAAATGTTTCCTTTAATAGGTTATCCTCAAGGATTCTTCTATCATTTGGGAAATGGGTTTCTTTTTCTACTATAATTGTATTTGTTTCAATTTCAACATGTAAACATTGTATTCCCATTAAAAATGATTAGTGAATGAGCATTGCAAAGAGAAACAACGTTAGTGTATCGCTATAACTCAACCAGAAATAATAAATAGTTGGATATTATATAGTATAACCTTCATATTAATGAAAAAAAGAATAAATAATTACTTTTTCCCGTTGTGAATCTTTGGATGCATTTTATTAAAATTGGGTTCATGTTGCACCAAAATGATTGGGAAAGTATTTACAATAAAAAACATCATGATTGATGAAGAAAGGAATTTAGGGTTTCTAGTCACTACTAAAACCTAATCGTTGTTGAACATATGCTTATACTGGGAAGGAGGGTGAATCAGTATAAGATACTTTTTACCCTAAATAAGAATTCATCAATCATTCATTAACTTTAAAACAATAAATGCATGTAAACTCAAATCACAATACACAAAGTTTAAATTGGAAACCCTTGTGGGAGAAAACCACAAAAACTATCTTTATAAATGTCTATAGGCACCAACCTATTGTTACAAAGCTTGTACGCACCAACCTACTAGAGACACCAATCTCTTCAGCTGAGAACCAACTCAGCAAGATATTGTGTAGGCACCAACCTATTGGAGTCACCAATCTCGTCAACTAACCACCAACTCAGTAATACCTTTATAGGTACCAATATAAGATATTCATACACATAGTAATTTTAACTTCACCTACATGCTTCATACCTCATGCATTTCACAACATCATCATACCCTTAACTTTCATGCTCCAATGCATCTCCTTGCTTCATAGCTTAAAACCCTAGTCAAATTTAGCCTCCATGCCCTAACGAACCTCATAGCATCTTTCCGATAATATAATTCTAGACCACATCATCAAAGCCTCAAAACATCACACTTTGAAGCATCATAAACTTTAGTCCTTCTAGTGTACCTTTAAAACTCCAAAAAAACTCCTCTTGCACACCTTTACACCCCAAGAAGATTCCCTAGCTCCTCTTCTGCACTTCAGATATATTTTGCGCACTTTTACTTGCTCTTCTTTCTTGGATACTCTTCAAATGTGCACATATATCTTGTATTTATAGTGTTTATGCATTCACTTATGGGGCCAACTTATAAAACTGGTTGGGCCACATGTACTTTCTAGATGGGCTGACCTGACATAAATTTTCATATCTCCTCATTCATATGAAGTTAGACAGAGTGTCCTACACCATTGGAAAGGTCTTAAAATAAAATTTTAAACCATATATCCTATGCTCCCATTTGATATAGGTATTCAGAGTAAAAAGGCCTTCAAAGATAGGGTATCCAAACTCGGCATAAAAAAAACCCCAAAAAATATTTCCAACAATCTCCATCTTGCAATATTTATCTTGGACATATGTAGTCTCCCCCCGTCTTTCACATCAATGACAACAATGTTTCCAACTATATCCCTCTTTGTCAATGATGGAAACCCTTAGTCAATTATGTAACACTCCTCATGTCTGCAATTTCTTCCTATGTTTGCAACTTCTCCCCCTTTGACATCAATTGCAAATGGTTTCTCCCCCTGAGCTTGTGATTCCCTTTAAAGACGAGATCAGAGGGATATCACTCCCAGATTCTGTTTGAGATATTCAAATGTGTCTCTAGGCAGGGGTTTAGTAAAAATATCTACAACATGTTCTTTGTTGCCAATGTATTCTAGCTTGACACTTTGCCCTACTACCTGTTCTCTTAGGAAGTGGTACTTGATGGGAATATTCTTCATCTTTAAGTACATAACGAGATTCTTTGAAATGTTGATTGCACTTGTGTTTTTGCATATGATTGAGATTGGTTGATCATATTCTACCTTGATATCCTTCAATGTCTTCTTCATCCAGAGAACTTGTGTGCAACATGTTTCTCCTGCAATATATTCAACTTATGTTGTGGATAGAGAGATTGAAGCTTGTTTCTTTCTCAACCATGATACTAGACAGTTGCCTAGAAATAATGCTCCTCCACTAGTACTTTTATTTCCATTGATACTTCCTTCCCAATCAACATCTGTGTATGTTGCTAAAGTGAAGTCCTTACTTCTTGAATACCACAAGCCAAAGTCCAATGTTCCCTTTAGATATCTGTATATTATTTTCACTGCTTGCACATGTGTCTCCTTTGGTGCAGATTGAAACATTGCAACCAATCCTACTGGTTGCATGATGTTTGGCCTTAATGTTGTCACATATAGTAGGTTGTCAATCATTGACCTATACAATGTTTTATTTGCTTCTAGAGATTTATCTTCTTTTCTCAAAATACATCTTGTGATCATGGGTGTATTGATAGGTGCACAATCTTCCATTCCAACTTTCTTCAACATTTCCTTGATATATTTGGTTTGAGAAATGAATATGCCTTTGCCATATTGAGAAATATGCAACCCTAGAAAGAATAACAATTCTCCAAGCATGGACATCTCAAATTCTTTTTGCATTTCTTCTGCAAACTTTTGGCTCATTCTATCAATATTACTGCAAAATATTATATCATCCACATAAACCACAATGATTAATAGATTTTCATTGTCTATTTTGATGTAAATATTGTTGTTTGTAGCTCCTCTTTTGAAACCTTCTTGTTATAGGTATTTGTCAAGTCTTGAATACCAAGCTCTGGGAGACTGCTTTAGTCCATATAGTGCTTTCGTTAGTTTGCATACATGATCTTTGTTTTCTAACAATTGAAATACTTCTGCCTATTCAATATATACTTATTCTTCTAAATTTCCATTTAGAAAGGATAAATTGACATCCATTTGATAGAATTTGAAGTTCTTGAAACACACAAATGCAAAAAACATTCTGATTCCTTCTAATCTTGCAACTAAAGCAGATGTTTCTTCAAAGTCAATACCTTCAACTTGAACATACCCTTTATAGGACAATCTTGCTTTATTTCTTACTACTTGTCCATCTTCATCCAATTTGTTTCTGAAGTCCCATTTGGTGCCAATCACATTCTTTTCTTTTCGTCTGGGCACAAGTTCCCATGTCTCATTCTTCTCAATATGATTTTGTTCTTATTTCATATAATTAACCCAATGCTTATCTTCACTAGCTTGTGCAAAGTTCTTGGGCTCTATTTTAGATAGAAAAGAAAAATCCAATGTTCTTCTAGTATGAACTCATGTATCTATATCGCCCATAATCTAATTTTATAGATGACTCTTTTGAACAAATCTGGATGGTGTCTTTGGATCTTGGCATTCTATTCTTCTTGTTATTTATTTTCTTCTTCCTCTTCTTCTTCCTTTTCTTGTTCTCTATAAATTATCTCCTATGGATCTTCATTTGTTTGTGACTTTTCCTTTTGAGGTATTGCTTCATACACTCTTACATCAATACTATATACAACCATGTGTAGTCTTTTGTTGTAGCATTTGTAGGCATTGCTTCCATATGCATATCCAAGAAAGATACTGTCATCTGTTTTGGAATCAAACTTGCCTAATTTATCTTCATTTATCTTTATATAGCACTTTCTCCTAAATACTTTGAAGTATTTGACTATGTGTGATCTTCCTTTCCATAATTCATAAGGTGTCTTGATGTTGTTCACTCTAATTTGTGATCTATTCAAAGTGTAGAATGTTGTGTTGTTTGCTTCTCTCCAAAAGGTGTCTGGTGGTTTGGCTTCATTCAACATTGTTCTAGCCATTTCTTGTACAATTCTATTATTCCTTTCTATAACTCCATTTTGTTGTGGAGTCCTTTCTTCCAGAAAATGTCTCTTGATTCCATGATTCTCACAAAATTCATCAAATTCAGAAGAGGTAAACTCACCCCCTCTGTCTGATCTTAAGCACTTGATTTTTAAATCAGTTTCGTTTTCAACTAGGGATTTGAAAGCTTTAAACTTCTCAAACGATTCATATTTTTCTTTAAGAAATGTAACCCATTTCATTCTTGTGTAATCATCAATAAGAAGAATAAAATAACTCACCTTTTAAAGTTTGTTTTCTTGTTGGCTCGCAAAGGTCTGTGTGTACAAGTTCCAATGGATTTGATGTTGAGTAATCCTTTGTTTTGAAACTAACTCTCACTTTCTTCTCATGATGATATGGCTTACAAACAATGTCAGTAGGTTTTGAGATTCTTGGCATATCTCTTAGTGCTTGTGTCTCGCTGAGTTTACTAGATTGTCAAAGTTTATATGACTCATCCTTCTATGCCATTATCATCTTTTGTTTACTTGTCCCATACAACATTCTTCTCTTTTGATTTCATCGAGAACATATACATTGCTAGGGGTTCTATTTACAGTTTCCACTAATCTTCCTAAGCGTGTTTTCCTTGTCTCACATCCCTTAGAATGAAATGTAAGGTTGTAACCTTGATCACACAATTGACTGACACTTAGAATATTATGTTTTAACCCTTCAACATACAAGACATTCTATGTTTTAGTCTTTCCATTATCAAGACTAACGGTACCTTTTCCAAATATCCTTGTAGAAGCATTATCCCCAAAGTTAACACTACCTCCTTTTTTTCCTTTAAGTTGAGAAATTTGTTATGATCTCCTGCCATGTGATTTGAACATCCACTATTAGTGTACCATTGGATTCATTTTTATTTAGCATACATTGCAAGTCCACATTCTTCCTTCTTTGGTTCTTCTTGCTTCCTTTTCCACACCTTTGAATATTCTTCTCTATGCTTGGTAAGAACATCTTCTTCCATGTTTTTTATGAGACTTTATTATGTTGCTTCTATAGTCATGTGTTATGTGTCCCTAGTTATTGCACTTATAACATTCAATATTGTAATCAAGTAGGGCAGAAAATGAATTTTAGTTTCTATCAACAATCCCACAAGAAATTATGGTTTTGTTCCTCACATAATAATCTTTGAGGTCTTATAAGAACCTCTATTTCTATCTCTCGCATGATCACTTCTTGCATAAGCTCTACAATCTAGTGCTTTATAACCAAAATTATTGCAAGAAAAATAATAGCCAAGAAAGAGATTTTGGTATTGTTATCCCCGTTTTCTAGGGATAACTAGGAGATCATGTCTCGAGGCCCGCGGGTACTAGACATGGAGTACCGAGAGCAGGATTGACCTGAGCATGGCCCTAGAGGGCCCATCTTTCTTCTTCTTCATCAGACTTGTCCTGTCAGCAGCAGCAACATCCATCACTTTTGGCTTGGACTTGTATCGAAGAAGACTCTTGCTCCATGAGGTAGTTGGTCCAAGTATCATGGTATGTGTCATATTTGATCATTATAACCTTCAGATATATGCATCAAATTCCTTTTATTTCTGACGACTGCTTGGATCTTACACCAACCCACTTGACCATGGTTGGGGCGATTGACAGGGTACCCTAGCAAGCTTGTACCCATAGGTTTTGGTTAGCCACCAGGGGGCATTTTGAAGGGCCATCGTCCCCTCCCATCATATCATCACTCTTACATCTTATCTCCCACTCATCTATCCCATTCCCCTAGTCCAGACATTAGGATGACCTATTTGTGGGGTTACACCTTATCTCGTGGGAAGAAGGGGCTAAAGGCCCAGAAGGTAAAAGCAGTTGGTAAAAGATAAAATCCATAAAAATGAAACCTAGAGATGCCTCGCCCAGGGATCCCCGAGAAGGCAATAAAAAGCCTCTCGATAAGAAACAAGAGGGACCCCAAGAAAAATGACAAAACAAGACCTAGACAAGAGGATGGGGGGTCTCATCACGAGCCAACCCATTATGTTCATGGGTGCCTAATAGTATGACATTGCCATTATCTGGTTACCACGCCAGGGCAATGACCTTTGGTTGCATGGCCAAGGGAAAGGGGATCTCATCACGAGCCAATCTTATCATCTTTGTGAAAGTACTTGTGGGTAACACTGTCAGCTCTGGTCACCACGCCAAGGCAGTGTCCTCTAGTTAGACCTTGAAATAAAAAGAAAGAAAAAGTAATAAAGAAAAGAAAGAATAAAGGCAATAAAGGGCTTGGAAAGAACTGCATCCATGACAGGTACAGCTCACCTTCTACAAAGGCACCCACAGATAATATCACCCCTGTCTTTCAATCTACCTGTATGTCTAGACATCCTTTGACCACACCACCTCGTGTTACATGGCTTGGATGATATCCTCTGGAAACTTTCCTTTTCTTATGGATGTTGGCCCAATAGGGCATTTTGTCTTTTTCTTCGGCTTTGTATAGTAGGTCATTGTAATGTCTTTGA
>ML808388.1:95559-126742 GCA_009831015.1 Picea engelmannii | reverse complement strand
TTATTTGACCTCAAGTGGGGAAGCATGACCATGGATGAATATGCGAAGAGATTATTTGAATTTTTTAAGTATGTGGACTTCATAAAGGATGAGAAACTCAAAATCCAAAGGTTTCTAAGTGGGTTACCCTCCTTCTATAGTGACAAGATACAATATATAAATAACCCCAATACTTTGGAGGAAGCCATAAGGAGAGAAAAACATCTTTATGAGTAGAGCAGAGGAAGTTCATCTTTTTTAAAAGCTTGGAATGACAATATGAAGGGTAAAAGGGATCAAAGGAAGAAAGGTTTTAAGCCACCCTTTTTCAAAAACAAATCCCAAGTAAATTAAAAAGGTCAATCAACCCAAAATGAGCACAAGACTGCATATTCATTTCGAAAAAGGCCAAGGAAGTAGCCTGTACAATGTTGGGGATGTGAGGGAAATCACTTATATAGGGATTACCCTAACAAAGGAGAAAAAATGAGGATTTTCCACAACATTCAAGAGGTTGAAATAATTGAAGCAATGGGAGGAAACATGCCAATGATTTAAGCAGCCTTGGACAACAAACAAGCATAATATCAATTCCCCATGATTTAAGTGGAAGGTAAGATTGATAACCATCCCATATCAATTTTAATTCATTATGGAGCTAGACATAGTTACACAAACTCTAACATTGTTGAAAGATTTCACTTGCAAAGGAGTAAGCATAAGAAATATTGGTTATTTTAGTTACCCACAGGGGCTAAGAGGAAGATCAATGACCTATTTAAATATATGTACAATAGACATGAATGGACTCAACACAAAGGTAGATGTGAACATCATACCATTGGGTTCATATGATTTTATATATGGCATGGATTTGTTGGAAAAACAACATGTTGTCTTAGATTGTTACAATAAGACAATCACATGTATTTATGAATAAGGGAAGCAAGGAAAGGTTCAAGGCATTCCAAGAGTTGTAGTTGTTAGAGAAATTTTAGCTATGCAGTTGAAAAAGAGTTTTAGGAAGGGATGTTAGATTTTTGTAGCCCATATGGAAGAGGCAACCAAAGATAAAGTGAAAAGCATTGAAGAACATTCAGTCTTGAGGATTTCAAAAATGTTTTTGGAGAAATCTCAGGATCGCCACCAAAGAGAGACCTTGATTTCTATATTTATTTGGTGTTAGGAGTTTCTCAAGTGTCCAAGACACCATACAAAATGGGCACACCAAAATTGAAGGAGTTACAGATGCATCTTGAAGAATTGTTAAGGAAGGGGTATATACACCCAAGTGTGCCACCTTGGGGTGCCCTAGTTATTTTTGTGAAGAAGAAATATGGAACCTTAAGGCTGTGTGTTGATTTCAGATAGCTAATTAAGGTCACCATAAAGAAAAAATATCATTTTCCAAGGATTGATGATTTATTTGATCAACTGAAAGGTACAAGAATATTTTCCAAGATTGACTTCATATCAGGTTATCATCAAGTGAGGATAAAGGAAGAGGATACCAACAAGACATCATTCATGACAAGATATGGGAATTATGATTCATGGTAGTGTCACTCATACTATTAAGTGCACCTACAATTTTCATGTGCCTGGTGAATGGAGTGTTCATGGATTACCTGGATAAGTTTGTGATTGTGTTCATGGATGATATTCACATCTATTCAAAGTCATAAGAGGAACATGTGAAACATTTAAGAATGGTGCTAAAAGTTTTAAGAGACCAAAAGTTGTATGCCAAGCTAAGTAAGTGCATATTTTATCAAAATAAGATTCACTGCTTTGGACATATTATCTTAGCATATGAGATAGCAATTGATCCTGAGAATATAGAAACCATTAGAGTATGGCCAACACAAAGAAATGTGACATAGGTCAGATAATTCATGGGTCTTGCAGGTTATTACTGAAGATTCATGAAATGATTCTCAAAGATTGCAAGCCCGATCACTTCTTTGCAAAAGAAGGGAGTGAAAATTGAATGGACTTCGAAGTGTGAAGAGAGCTTTCAGAAGCCAAAAGAAATATTGACCAGTGCCTTGATATTGAAGATTTCATATCTAGATGAAGGTTCTGTTGTGTGTATTGATGCATGCAAGGAAGGGCTAGGTGGAGTCCTCACTTAGAAGGATCATGTGGTATGCTATAAGTCCAAAAATTTAAAAGAGAATGAGAGTAATTATGTTACCCATGATCTATAATTAGCAGCCATTATTCATGCACTAAAAATGTGGAGACATTACCTCACGAGGATAAGATTTGAGCTAAGGATAGACCACTTTGGTCTGAAACATTTGATTTGATAGCACACATTAAATTCCATAAAAACTAGATAGCTGGAATTTATGAGTGAATATGAATTTGAAATTAAGCATATAAAAGGCAGGGAAAATCAAGTGGTTGATGCACTCAACAGAAAATCTCATGAAATGCATGTTGCAGCCATTAGCATGTACAAGGTTGATCTGAAAGATAAAATTATTGAAGCAACAAACTTAGATCAACAATATCTAAAAACAAAAGAAACATTACAGCAAGAAAATTTACAACGGAAATTTAAATATTGTGAGCTGCAAGAGGATTGAATACTCAGGTATAGAGGAAAAATATATCTACCGAATTACAGTAAGATAAAAAATACAATGATGAGGGAAATGCACAATGTGCCATATGTTGGACACCCGAGATATCAGAAAACAATTGCAGTTGTGAGAAGACAATACTTTTGGCTATGAATAAAGAAAGAAGTGGCTAATTATATAGCTAGGTGTCTAGAGTCACAGAAGGTGAAGACAGAACAAAGACATCCAGTTGGGTTGTTACAGCCATTGCCCATTCCAGAATGGAAGTGATATTTTTTCACAGTGGAGTTTATTACTAAGCTACCTAGAAAAATGAAGCAACATGATTCCATCATGGTAGTGGTGGATAAATTAACTAAGGCATCACATTTTATTTTGGTAAAGACTACACACAAGGAAACAAATATTGCAGAAATCTACATGAAAGAAATTTCCATGCTACATGGAGTGCCCACAACAATTGTTTCAAATAGAGATCCAAAATTCACTTCCAATTTTTGGAAAGGTTTATTCAAAGGCTTTGGGACAAATATAAATCGCAATACAATGTATCACCCAGGGTCATATGGGAAAAAAGAAAGGACCAATAGAATAATAGAGGATATGCTCAATATGTATGTGGTGGACCAACCATCAAAGTGGGAGGATTATATCGACTTAGTGGAATTTGCTTACAATAATGAGTGTATATGATGGACCAACCATCAAAGTGGGAGGATTATATCCACTTAGTGGAATTTTCTTACAATAATGGGTGCATGCGATGGACTAGCCATCAAAGTGGGATGATTATATCCACTTAGTGGAATTTGTTAGGATGTTTAGACACTTAGGAGTTAGTTAATTTATACTTGTTCTAATGTGTCGTTAGGTAAAAGTGTGTTTCTCAGTGCGTTTATTTAGTATGCATTAGTATGCATTTGTAGTTAGGAAATTTGACGGTCACGATATGTTCCCAACATAGACTGATCTGACGATTCATATTCTCCTCGATCTTAACGACCATTGATCTGTGGCTTAACACCCGATTGGTCCATGATCTCTATTTAAAGAGCATGGAGGGTCATTTTTCGATGATCAATTGTGATAAACTCTCTTGTAAAATCTCTATGTAATCTTTTTCTTTTGCATTAATAAATTGCTCCAAGTGGCCACGTTAGCTGGGGCCGTGGATGTTTCTTCATAGGGGTTTTACCACGTCAAAACATCGGTGTGTTGATATTTGATTTGTTTATTTGAGTGGTTACTGAAGGTTTTCGTCCTCTGTTGGAATACATGTGTTTTCGAACATGGTATCAAAGCCTGTTTGAAGACTCGCTCTTGTTGTAGATCGATATCGTGAAGCCAATTTTCCTCATCTTCATTTCCTACCATTGTTGTACATTCCTGGGCTGAGAGGATTGTTTCATTGCATCCAAAGCGATCTTTTCTTTCAATATTGCTTTTCGTTTCACTAGAAAAGGTTTCTGTTTGCCCAAGATACGACCATTTTAGCTAGATCCGAAAGTATAAAGCTTGAATACGCCCTTTTTAAATTTTTTGCAGAGTATTATTTCGGTTTTATATTGTTTTTTTCTAGGTTGCTACTCTCTTAGATCTGTGTATGATCTTTTTCCCGTGCCCTGTGTGATCTTGACAAATTAGAAACAGATAGGAAAATGTGCATTTTTCAGGTAAGCTAACCGATATCTAACCCTTGTTGTCATCGAGAAGCGAAATTTTTTTCTTGCATGAAAAGAGTTTTTTTTAGCACACTCTCCAAGACCGTCTTCAACAACAACCCCAATCCTCTTGTTAAACAATACAATATGTGTTGCTAGCCCACTTGGTTAAAATTTTCCTTATTAAGTAAGAGGTCTTGAGTTCAAGTCTCTCTTTTTGTTACTTTTTTTTTTAAGTTCATGCTCCATTTTTAAGTGTATTTCACTTCAAGTATAAAAGTGAATCACTATAAGTAGTTTTTAGAGTTATTTATTTTGCATGCAGATTTTCTTTTATAAAGTAATTTCATTGTAAAAGTGATCCCCACTTCTTTTTATAAAAGTGGGTCACTTCATAAAACAACTTACACCATCACATGGTCCTTTGGTTATAGTTTATGTTTTTTTTTTAAAGGCATAACTTTCACATCCGAAGTCCGTTTTCAGTGCCGTTTTTTTTTTTTTTTAAACCGCTAATTTTTCAATATCTTTCCATCCAGATCATCAATTTCAATTTTTAATTCCATATTATCCACATATTTAATAATTATTCTTCAAGTAATCTTTTTCTTACCAACACCAACTACTTATAATGAAAATCCCATATGGAGGATTTATTACGAAGTAGAGGCTTGTACCAGATTACCTTGGAAAAGGAAAAAGAATCTACTGATGCTGATAAAAAATTAAAATCGGATAATAGGAATGATGAAGCACGTGGCATAATCAGAATGTCCCTCTCTCTTGATTTAAGGTTCCACCTTCATCAAATTGATAAACTCAATGAAGCTTGGGAAAATATTGAATTTGTGTTTTGTAAACACAATATTATTCGAGCACAACAGTTAGAAAATAAAGTACTGACTTTAAGTCTAAGTGATTTTTCTTACATTGAAGACTATCTATCTAAGTTTAAAGCACTCAGAATTTTATGTGAAGAATTTAAGATAAAGATGGATGAAGAGCATTGCATCTATCCTATTCTTTCTAATCTAGGTAGTGCATATTATGTGTTTGTATCTACTTGTTATGCCATGAAAGAGGCTCTAGGGACAGATTATCAAAAACCCACTCTTGAGTCCTTTTGTGATGCTTTGATTAGAGAGCAAGATAAGCTTGTACAACTTAGAGTGATCAACAATGTAGGTACCTCCAACAAAGCCTTAGTCATCCATCAGAAAGATAAACCCAAGAATCCCAAGAATCAACATCCTAACCACAACAATAAGCAACATAAGGGTCCCAAACCCACTTAGACAACTTCCGCTCCTAATGGTGACAAACGAGCAAAATATAAAAATAAGAAGATTGACAGACATTGCAAATTTTGTGATACAGATGGTCATGATAAGTCCAAATGTTTCAAGAAGATGGTAGCTTTAGAAGCAACGATGAAGAAGCACAACATTAATATAGATTCTACTTCTTCTTCTTCTTCTCATGGACATGCACTTTCTGCTTCTGGTTTCTCCTTCAATACCACTTCTACTTCTTCTTCTGATGAGTGGCTTATTGATTCTGGAATATATCATATGGCTAAGGATAAAGACATATTTTCTACTCTAAATGAATGTAACACCAAGAAAATATTTGTTGGGGATGATAGATCTCTTAGCGTTGTAGGATCTAGAATAGTTCAAGTAGAAAATGGTCATTTCAATGATGTATTATGTGTTCCAAGTCTTTCTTGTAACCTTCTATCAATATATCAAATCACTCATTCAGGTGAAGGTAAAATTGTAGAGTTTTCACCTTACCAAGTTGTAATCAAGGATCTAAAAGATCCTAAGCATGTTCTTGCAACTGTAATTGTTGATGATATTACCAAGTTGTACAAGTTTGACAACTTTGGGTCATCATTTTTTGTTGCTCATAGTGATGACTTGAGCAAACTTTGGCATGAGTGGTTTTGTCATCTAAATTATCGCTCATTGCAGCAACTATGTAATCAATAGATGGTGACTGGTCTTCCTCTTGTTTCATGCAAAAATGGTGTTTTTGTCGGTTGTGTTCTCGACAAACATCATCGGGACAATTTTGACAAATGTGCCTCTTGGCACGCCTCGGGCCCTTTACAACTTCTTCACAATGATTTGTGTGGTCCACTTTCTTCTCCTTCTTTTTATGGGTGCAAGTATTTCTTAACTTTCATTGATGAATTTTCCAGACGTACTTGTTTTTACTTCTTAAAACTTAAGAGCGAAGTTTTTGACAAGTTTTTGGCCTACAATGCCCTTGTAGAAAAGCAATCTAGACATCAAATTCAAAGGTTAAGAACAAATAATGGAGGCGAATATTGAACAATAATTTTACAAGTTACTACACTACACAGGGCATCCAAATGCAACACATTGTTTCATATACGCCACAACAAAATGGTGTTGTTGAGAGAAAGAATTGCACATTAAAAGAAATGGCTAATTGTATGATCAAATCTAAGGGATTAAGTCTAAAGTATTGGGTAGAAGTCATCAACTGTGCAAATTACATAGTAAATCACACTCCCACAAAGGCTCTTAAAAATATAACACTGGAAAAAGCTTGGACTAAAATTAAACCAGATGTAAGTCACATCCGTGTATTTGGCAGTATAGCATGGGCTCACATTCCTGATGAGAAAAGGAAAGCATTGCAGCCTAAAAGTAAGAAGTGTAATTTTTTTGGTTATTATGAAGATGTCAAAGGTTATATACTTCTTCAATCACATTGTAATGAAATTATTATTAGAAGAGATGTTAAATTTGATGAAAATCTCTTGGCTTGCGAGTGTAATTCGGTGTTTGTGCCTTCTTTGGCCTGTGAGCCTAATTCAAAATTTGTGCCTTCTTTTGCCTGCGGTCCATCTTCGATGTTTTTCCCTTCTTTTGTTCTGGTTTCTTATTCAAATTATGAAAGTGAGGATGAAAATCCACCTCCGCCTTCTCACCTTCCTCCAGATGAGTCCTTTGAACTTGAACCAACACCAGCTCCAGCTCCACTGCTTCCTAGATGGTTCTATTCAACATGAGAAGCAGTTGGTGATCTTGTTGGTGATCCTTCATATCAGCGTTGGACACATTCACAGTTCCAGCGAGCCTCTTCTCTTTTGGCTCAATTTTCAGAGACTCGTGATATAGAGACATTTGCAGAAGCTTCAGGTCATCCAGATTGGGATACAACAATGAATGAAGAGTATTGTTCTTTAATGGAAAACGATACTTGGGATATTGTACCTCTTCCAAAAGGAAGTAAACTTGTCATATGTAAATGGTTCTACAAAACTAAGTATGCATTGGATGGAAGTATTGAAAGACACAAGGCTCGATTAGTTGCCAAAGGATTTTCCCAAGTTGAAATAATTGACTATAATGAAACATTTTCCCTTGTAGCCAAAATGAATTCCATCTGCCTTGTTCTTGCCATTACTGCCTCACATAAATGGGAGGTCCATCAGATGGATGTTAAATACGTCTTCTTGCATGGATATTTGCAAGAATAAATCTACATGGAAAAACCTCATGGTTATGTCTAGAATGACTCTATCCTTGTTTTTCGCCTTAAGAAATCTCTCTATGGTCTTAAGCAAGCTCCCCAAGATTGGTATGCCAAAATGGACATCTATCTTATTGCCATTGGATTCTCTAGATGCCATTATGATCCTAATGTCTATACCAAGAAAGTATGAAACCATCTCATAATCTTTGTCCTTTATGTTGATGACCTTATCCTTACTAGTAGTGACTCAAAACTTTTAAACCATGTGAAAACCAACCTTAAGAAGAAATTTGAAATGAAAGACTTAGGCTTTTTGCACTATTTCCTTGGCCTCCAAGTTTTGCAAACTAATGAAGGATTTTTTTTTTCCCAATCTAAGTATTCTTGTGACCTTCTTCATCGCTTTCACAAGGACGATTGTAAACCGACCCTTTCTCCCTTTCAGTCTAGAGTCAAGCATGTTGCCACATGTACTTCTCTCAAAATTGATGTCACCCTGTACCGCCAGTTAGTTGGTAGCCTCTTATACTTGACTCATACCCATCCTGATCTTTCCTTTGTGGTTGGTCTTGTTGCCTGGTATATGCAAACACCCCATGAAAGCCATTTCAAAGTAGTTAAAAGGATACTTCACTATGTCTGTGGTATAGTTCAGTTCAGGATACGTTACAGTTCAGGGGGGACTCCTTTATTGGTTGGTTTCATTGATTCAAATTGGACCGACGACCCTAATGATTGGAAGTCTATTGCAGGTTATGTTTTCAGCCTTAGTTCAGAACCCGTCACTTGGGCCTGTAAGAAAAACAATAGGCTATTGCACTTTCTTCAGCGGAAATATAGTACCGAGTAGTAGTAAATGCAAGTCATGAAGCCTTATGGCTTCCATAGATTCTTTCGGAGTTTGGATTCCAGCAGCAACATCCGACCAACCTTTGGTGCGACAATCAGAGTGCCAGCAAGATTGCCAAAGACCCAGGTCAACATTAGCGCAACAAACACATTTAGCTACACATGCACTTCATCAGAAATCTCATTCATGATCAAGATATTGAAGTGCTCTTTTGCCTTACAAAAGATTAAGTTGCAGATATTTTCACAAAGTCTCTTACATAAGCGAAGTTTTCCAAACTTTGATCTATGTTAGGAGTTCAGGAATTTGTCATCAAGGGGGGATAAGCTCTAATTCCTCCTTCCTTCTCCTATTATGTCAGTATTGCAAATCCTTCAATCCTATCCCAAGGTGTTCTTAAGGGGGGATGTTAGGATATTTACACACTTAAGGGTTAGTTAAGATCTACTTGGTCTAATGTGTCATTAGGTAAAAGTGTTTTTATTTAGTATGAATTTGTAGTTAGGAAATCTGACGGTCATGATATGTTCCCGACATAGAGTGATCCGACGGTTCATATTCTCCTTGATCTTAACGACCATTGATCCATGTCTTAGCACTCGATTAGTCCATGATCTCTATTTAAATAGCATGGAGGGTCATTTGTCGATGATCGATTGTGATAAAATCGCTTATAAAATCTCTTTGTAATCGTTTTCTTTTGCATTAATAAATTGCTCCAACTAGTCGCGTTGGTTGGGGTTGTGGATGTTTCCCCATAGGGGTTTTACCATGTCAAAACATCGGTGTGTTGATCTTTGATATAGTTGTGTGAGTGGTTATTGAAGGTGTTCATCCTCTGTTGGAATACCTGTGTTGTCAAACACAATTTACTTACAATAATGGGTATCAAGCTTCATCGAAAATGAGCCCATTTGAAGCATTGTATGGAAGGAAGTGTAACATACCAATGGGTTGGGATAATCCAACAAACATAGTTGTTATTTGGATAGATTTGTTGAAGGAAATGGAAGAGAAAACAACAAAGATGAGGAATAATTTAAAGGTTGCCCAGAATAGGCAGAAAATTTATGTAGACAAGAACAAAGTTTTCAAATATTTTAATGTGGGCGGACATGTATTTTTAAAAGTGAAAGAGAAGAGAAGTTCGCTAAGATTATGAATCTTCCCAAAGTTATCTGTAAGATATTGTGGACCTTTTGAAATCCTAGAAAATATAGAGCCAGTTGCATACAAGTAAGCATTGTCTGCATCCATGAGAGTGCATATTGTATTTCATGTGTCAATATCAAAGAAACATGTGTTTGAACCTAACCGCATAATTTATTGGAATGTGATCTAGGTGGAATACGAAGGGGATTTCCGGGCGGAATCAGTATGCATCATATACTGGAAATTCAAAGTGCTCAGGAACAAATCCATAGGGTTGGTAAAGGTTCAATGTACTTGCTACAATCATGAATATGCTACATGGGAGCATGAAGAAAACATGCGGGAGGAATACCCACAAGTTTTTGGCAATTTTGAAGAAAATAGAATAAAAGAATGCAAGACTCCATTTTTGAGCAGCTAGAGTTCTGGAACCACATCTCAGAGTCCTAGAAAACTCCCTTAGGGCCCTCGATAAAAGAATGGTACAAATTGATGGACTTAGAGTGGTGAAGGGGGTACATTCCTTGGGTCAACAGGTTGAGAGGAACATGAGAATATGGTTGAAATTGATGTTGGAGTTGTAAAAATTGCAGAATTTTCATTTCTTAGTAATATGATGTAAATTTGTGCATAAATATCAACATAGTGTGCATTGAGGACGACGCACAATTTTAGGGGAGGGGGAATGTAACATCCCTGCTATAATCCCCATTTTAATTAATGCTTAATGTAGATATGAAATGTGGCCACAACCAAGCGATGTAATATGCAAAATGTATTTCTGAATTTTAATAAATAAAATGTGATGTCAGCTGCTAGGGGATATGGATAGAGATGGGGGATGATTATTCCACAAGAGATGGGAATGTATAGGAGTGTATAAGAGGGGTCCAAGGGGGAATTACCCATGTCTATTAATTCAACCCAATTCCTAAAATTAATATTGGTGTATGAACCTTCTATTTTGTTGTTGAGTGTTCCAAAACCCAATCTTTGAATGAATGTAAGAGGGTGGGTATGAGGAGTCACATCCCATAGTTATTGGAAGCATGGAATTGAGTACAATCAGTTTGGGGAAGAGCGTAAGTCAAGCAAGTAACCAAAGAGAGGAAATTTGTATGGGTAGTTACAACAATTTTAGGCAGTCATATTTTTTGCATGAACAACAAACAAAAACCAAGAAAGAAGAGCTTTGGATCTGGAGCAACCATGGAGGGAGAATTCTGGAGCGTATTTGGAGCAAAAGACTAAAGATCCAAGTTTCAGGACTGAAGAGTGAACTCTTGTGTGAGTTTCACTATAGCATCAAGTGATTGTTGCTATTTTTTATGGTAGTTTCCTAGTAGTGAGCTCCCTTTAGTTTCCCAATGGTGAGATTCATGATTATTTGTGCTAGAGAGACAATGATAAATGAATGGGACACCTGATGGAATGAGATAAATGAAGGGGTACATTCCTTTGGTTGGGCAAGTCGAGAGGAAGAGAGTTAGTGGAAAACCGGGATACCTGTAGGAGAGTACCAATGGGTTGTGGGATTTTCTGAGTTGTAAATGGACAACGAGAGACCACCCTCTTTTGTGGATTGCGAGCCCTAGTTCGAGGGTGACTTGTTGTTGAGATTTTAAAAAACAAGTCTATGGTTGGGTGGAATGTCCATCCCATGCAACTGATTTCACAACTGATTTAAAAGATAAGTGTTGTATATGTTTATGTGTTGTATTTATGATCTTAATGGTTGTGCATTCACTCTGTGTTTAATAAGGAATTATATGCTTCTGTGTTGAGTTATTTATACTACATTCATGTCATTTTTATCATGTTGTAGATGCCTTTAGTTAATGTATCAAACAATAGTTAAATTTGTGTGTAATTCATAATTGGTAAGCTACATGAAATTAGTTAGCAATTTTTTTTTTAATTTATGTGTTATTTCGCATGTAATGGTCCCTAGTTGGGCTTGGAAATGTTATATATATTCAAGAAACTTTGGGCCTTTATTTAATCCATACAGTATTCTTTCTCTTCTTCCTTTTACACATGCATATTTATATCCCACTTTCTTTATTTTTTCACGCATGTGTTACTATTTTTCTTTACTGATAGGTGTTGTGTTCATTTGAAATGTTTGAATTCAAATTTAAAATTTTATTCAAAACTTTATGATAACATTAGAAACTATGGAAATCTATATTCTCCCGAGGTTAGTCCCACTATCAGGGGCTTGATTGGTAGGTCAAGCAAAGGTGGTGATATTCCCCTCAACAAGGTTCAATTCCACCCAAGAGTGTGGAATATTTAGCCACCCTCCAAATAAATATGGAGAGGGGGCCATCATGGTAGAGAAAGTAGGCCAAGTGTGGTGATGGACAATGTTCCTAGCCCCTAGTTATGTTATAATTCTCTTAAATAGAAGGTTGATTGTGCAACACTAATCGAGTTTAATGGAATCATCCTTGATGGTTTCCTTAATGTGAGTTTATCTTGTAAGCTAAAGCATATAACAAGCTGATCCAGATGGATATCGGTGGCCACCCACCTTTTCCAACTGGCTCAAAACAATTTTCTGACAATTTTGGCAATTTACTATTTTTAGCAGTTTTAACTTTCGGGGCCATTTTGAGGGCCTAAATGAAGGTTTTTTAGGATCAAGATCCTCAATGATAATCAAGGCATGATTGAGCACTCAAAATGAATCTCCTCGACGATACCTTTCCAACGGGCTATCACACACCTAAAACGGAGATCGTATGCAAAAGTTACGACCCCGGGAAGTTGATGTACTAACTTACCCAAACGGGGCCCACATGACTTTTGGCGCTTCATCTCCTAGGGTTAGGTTTTTGGATGTCTAGGGTTTTTGGCATTCTTGCTTATTTTAAAAATGCCTTCAGAGCCTCACTGTAACCTTCTTCTTGCGAATGCACGCTGCCGTCACATCACTTCTCAAAGATAAGCTGCCACCATTCCAGCAAGCTTGTTTCCGCTGCATTTTACAGTTTCAACTTATTTCGTTATTGAATAGAAAACCAGCTTTATTGTATCTCTGTTATTTTGTGTTAAGCACCTGTTAATAATCTGTATTCATTTCGTTCTACTCATAAAATCTGGATTAGTGGTATCAGAGCGATATGCTCCTTGTTGTCTTAATGCATGTCCCCAACGAGGTCGGAGTACAAAGACTTGGGTCTCGAGCTTATTTCTCTTGAGGAAAGAATCTCTTTCACACCCAAGTGACCTCCCATGGAAGGAGAAAAGAAAGATGATGGGATAGGAGATCCTTTCAAATTGTTTATTGAGGAAGCCCTCACGCAACAGAGGAACGAGATGATGGATAGTTTCGCGCAAATCCTTCGACGGCTACCAACAGGCGACGCATCTTCTTCGAACGGAGGCGCCGCCCCCTTCAAGGTACAAATAAACTTCGATATTCCTATATTTTAAGGTCATATAGACGCACATGTTGTAGACAAGTGGTTGAATCTACTAGAAGGGTATTTTTTTGTCCATAACTTTTCGAATAAAGAAAAGATTACTTTTGCACTCCTCAAAGTCGTTCCCCATGTCAAAGATTGGTGGGAAACTTTCTGTGAGAAAAAGGAAACAGAGGAAACCTCATTATTTTCAATCATGGCCACCTAGGAATCCTTCAGGGATGTTATTAAAGAACAATACTACCCTGTCGGAAGTTATGACGACCTGTATGCCAAATGGACCACACTGCGGCAAGAAAGAGACCAAGCAGTGCCAGATTTCACAAATATCTTCCATACCTTGCACACCAAGTTGGGTATCAAAGATTCAGAGCGACATTTGGTGCTGAAGTATCATGGTGCTCTACATAGATACATCCACACTGAAATGGAATTTCTGGACATCTCATCCTTGGGCTCGGCCTACCGATATGCTGTCAAAATCGAGTAGAAGCTCAAACAAAAGACGCAACAATTTGGGCCTGGGAACCCCTCACAACAAAAGCCAGGAAAGGGCAGCCCCAACCCAATGAACAAAGGACAGAGCAAAGATGGAGAGTATCAGGACAACCAGTCTAAGCCGCAAGCAAAGAAGGACACCGGATAGACAAAGAAAGATACCGGGAAGTTGTGCAACTTCCATAAGAGCCCTTGGCATAACACTGTTGACTGTCACTCAAAGCAGTCGTTGGTGGCTGAAGTGAAAGCCTCTGAATCAGATGCAGATTATGACTCTGAGCCAGAACCAGAAAGGGAAAGACGGATCATTGACGCGGAACCCAGTGCCACCGTTGCTACCACCAAGCTCCAGCCTGATGAACCAGACGAGCCAAAAGAAGGAGAGTGCCTCTTCCATTCACATATGTGGGTAAAAGGCAACCCGTTTCACTTCATCGTTGATAGCGGTAGCCAGAAGAACCTCATCTTAGCAGAGGTCGTCAAGCGGCTAGCCCTGCCAACAACACCGCACCCACAACCATACACCATTGGATCACACCGCCAAGGAAGCGATCTCTGCGTCAGCCAACAGTGTCGACTGTCATATGACATCAAGCCCTTCAAAGACGAGGTATTGTGTGATGTTGCTCCTCTCAAAATTTTTGATGTTCTTTTGGGCCAACCTTATTTATGGAAACATCATGATGTATATGAGTCTAGGCCTCATAGTGTTATTATTACTTTGAACAGGAAATTATACAGGATACCCGAGGCAGTCCCACCTAGTGTTATTTCCTTGATCCCTGCTAAGCAATGCAGGAAGGTCATCTCTCAGACAAGGAAGTTTTTCTTCTTCATGATTCGCTCTCAAAATAAGCGAAAGATCATAGCCACATCCAGGGTCTCTGCGGTCGACCTCTCCACACAACAGAAGCAAGTAGATAAGGTCGCGGAAGAATACTCGAATATCTTCTCCTCACCTACAGGGGTACCTCTGCACTACCAAGTCAAGCACCCCATCGATCTGACCCCCGGCGCACCTCTACCCAATGGGTCAGTCTATCGTCACTCTTTGCTAGAGAATGAGGAGATCAAGTGACAGATCCAAGAAATACTCCACAAGGGGCACATCTGCCCCAGCTCATTACCTTATGGGAGCCCAATCGTGTTGGTACTGGCACATCTTCCCCAGCTCATCACCTTGCGGGACTCTGTATTGATTACCGGGCTCTGAATAAAATCGCAGTCAGAAACCGGTACTCGATTCCCTAAATCGATGACCTCCTTGATCAACTCACGGGGGCCAAATACTTCAGTAAGATTGATCTGAAGTCTGGCTACCACGAGGTCCCGATAGAACAGACAGATCTATGGAAGATCACCTTCAAGTCAAAGAAAGGCCTTTTTGAATGGTTGGTCATGCCCTTTGGTTTGACAAATGCTCCAACCACTTTCATGAGGATGATGGACGATATCCTGCGACCATTCACCAATACTTTTGTAGTGGTGTATTTGGATGACATTCTAATTTACAACAAGACTTGGGTCAAACACTTGCAACATATTCAACAGGTTCTGCACACCTTGCGGCAGCACAAGCTATACGCCAACTTGGAAAAATTCTCCTTCGGCATGGACAGGGTCCATTACCTGGGCTACATCATTGATTAGCATGGCGTACATGTGGATCCAGCCAAGATCCAAGTCATCCGTGATTGGCCAGCCCCAACAACACTCACTGAGCTTCAGAGCTTCTTGGGCCTTTCCAATTTCTACCGCAGGTTCATGTTGGGTTTCTCCCATATTACATGGGCCCTCAGCCAAATAAATAGGGGTGGTGGTAAGGTGAAATTTGCGTGGGGTCGGTCCCAACAACAAATGTTCGATGATTTGAAGCAGTGTTTGTGCTCAGCCCCAGTACTTTCACTACCAGACCTGCAACATCCTTTTGATATCGGGACAGATGCTTCAGACTATGTTGTGGGCATCGTTCTCACTCAGCATGGCCACCCCGTGGCCTATCATAGTGAGACACTATCATATATTATCCGTAAGTACCCTACTTACGACAAAGAAATGTACTCCATTGTGCAAGCATGCCTCCAGTGGAGACATTACATTCTTGGGAAGGAGATATCATCCACACTTATCATAAGCCACTGCAGTTCATGCAGACACAGGGAAAATTGCAGAATGAACACCATCAAAAGTGGTCCACATACTTGCAGCAATTCCACCTCAACATCAAGTATAAAACAGGAAGCACCAATTGCGTCGTTGATTGCCTCAGTAAACCGCTAGTCGCGACACTCACCACAGTGCTAGACTCTTGCAGCCATGAGACATTTGGATGGCCCCAACTCTATGAGACAGACCCTAACTTCACCACCACCTACCAAATGTTGGGTGCAAACACAGTTGTCGATAATTTCCATCTCCAGGATGGGTTGTTGTGTCGTCTGGGCCATATCTGTGTTCCATCAAGTGAGCGAGCGAAGTTGATCTGGGAAGCCCACTACAGTCGGGTGGAAGGACACTTCAGCTTTGAAAAGACAGTGGCGATGATACAAAAACATTTCTATTGGCTGAACCTTCGACAGGAGGTCATCAAGTATATCAGGTCATGCACTGCCTGCGCTATTGCCAAATCGACCACTGAGAAATAGGGCATGTACATCCCTCTTCCTACTCCTGACAGGCCATGGGAATCCATCTCAATGGACTACATGTCGGGCCTCCCATCCGTCAAGTGAGGAAATGACTGTGTTTTTGTGGTTGTTGATCACTTTTCTAAGATGGCGATTACGGTTGCCTTCAAGAAGAGCATCATAGCAGAGGCCACTGCCAAGATCTTCTTTGAACGAGTCTCGATACATTTTGGAATCCCACAAACCATTGTCTCAGATCGGGATAGTCGATTTCTTAGCACATTTTGGTCGAGCCTCTAGTCACTGCTGGACACCAAGCTCACCAAATCCATGACCTTCCACCCCCAGACAGATGGCCAAACCGAGGTTGTAAATCAAATGATTGTGCATATCCTTCACATGTATAATTCAAAGCACCCTCGCACATGGGATGAGAGTCTCCCCTACACCCAGCATAGCTACAACCGAGCCCTACATAGCTCAACCGACCATAGCCCCTTTCAAGTGGGGTTGGGATTCCAACCATTAGGACCCATAGATGTTGCACTTCCCCTTACGGTCACCTCGACCGACTCATCTCCTACTCCAATTGAAGCTGACAAAGCCACCTGGTTCATTGATAGAATCCAGTACATCCGCCAACAAGTTCAGGATATCATACAAAAGTCTAATGACAAGTACAAACAATGCCATGATTAACATCGGGTGTCGCATAAGTTTCCGGTGGGCGACAAAGTTTGGTTTCACTTGCAAAAAGAATGCCTTACAGGACCCCATCGGAAGCTTCGCCCACCATGTTATGGGTCGTACACTATCACCAAGGTCGTGGGGGATAATGCTTTTGAGCTCAACATTCCTCCTTTCCTTGGTCTGAACCCAGTGTTTAACGTGGATCTCCTTCGCCCTTATTTCCCACCATTATTGGACACCTCAGAAGTAGCAGAACAACTAACACCAACAGAGCTCAACCCCGACTACCTACAATAGGCATCCAATGATCATATTGTAGACAGACAGATCAAGGGCACTCGACAACAAAGGATCTAGCTTTATCGAGTCGTTAAAGCAGGGCAGCACCAAGGCAAGTGGCTCACCTGGGGCCAAATTCAGCAGAAATTTCCTCTTTTGATGGGGGACCTCAACGCAATGGAAACCATTTCTTTCTAAGGAGGGAGGATTGATCTAGATGGATATCGGTGGCCACCCACCTTTTCCAACTGGCTCAAAACAGTTTTCTGACAATTTTGGCAATTTACTATTTTTAGCAGTTTTAACTTCTAGGGCCATTTTGAGGGCCTAAATGAAGGTTTTCGGGATCGATCTCCTCAATGATATTGAAATGCATGATTGAGCCCCCAAAATGAATCTCCTCGACGATACCTTTCCAACGGGCTATCACACGCCTAAAACAGAGATCGTATGCAAAAGTTACGACCCCGGGAAGTTGATGTACTAACTTACCCAAACGGGGCCCACATGACTTTTGGCACTTCATCTCCTAGGGTTAGGTTTTTGGATGTCTAGGGTTTTTGGCTATTGTAAAAAGGCCTTCAGAGCCTCATTGTAACCTTCTTCTTGGGAATGAGCGTTGTCGTCACATCTCTTCTCGGAGATAAGCCGCCACCATTCCAGCAAGCTTGTTTCTGCTGCATTTTACAGTTTCAACTTATTTCGTTATTGAATAGAAAACCAATTTTATTGTATCTCTATTATTTTGTGTTAAGCACCTGTTAATAATCTATATTCATTTCGTTCTGCTCATAAAATTCGGATCACAAGCATTTGGTGAGAAAGTAGCTAGTGACAATACAAACTTTCCCTTGGCTTTGATTTAGGGAAATCCACATGAATTATCTAGTGTGGGGGTTGGAGCCTTCTAAATAAGTAATGAATTTCAATCAATCCTTGAAAAATACTACCAGAGGCCTTAGTACTATGTTATATTTTCTTATTTAAATGTTAAAAGTTAATAATAAACTTTAAATTTTAGTAGAGGTTTGTCATTTGTCATGTAAGTTTAGATGAACAAATCATCATTTTTACTAACATTTTCAAAAATATTAAGAAAAATAATTCCATAATTTCAAATAAAAATATCTATGCAAATTTTAAAATCTCACACTTCTCTAGGTGGTAAAACCAACCAAAACCTAGAAAAACATTGAGAGGAACATCACAAATCTTAAAAATTTTCCATCTTTTTTTTATGGTCCTTCATCCAGATATGCTTTACCCATGGGATACTAGGAAATGAAAAAACATAACTAAGAACATCATAAATCTTAAAATTTTACCATATGTATTTTATGGGTCTTCATCCAAATATGCTTTTATGGGTCTTCATTCAAATACTAGAAAATGAAAAAAGCTAACTAGTTTGACATTTTTTTTGTTCTAACAACATTTTGTTAGAATTTGATGATTCAAATTCAATGTAAAACACTTAAATAATTGTTAAAATATATGTTTTTGATATTATGAGTTACTTCAAAAGTATGGAAAGTTTTATAACATTTAAATTATACAATCTTAATATGGAATCATCGACACCACATCGAAGTAAGCAACCAGATGGAACCACCAACACCATGAAACAAGATCCATTGTTATAACTAGATAACAACCAAATAAGTAAACCACAAGCAAAGAAGCACCACTCAGAGATGAGAGCATGAATATGGGGCAACACTAGAGACATATAAATAGAAAAGTAGAAGAGGCATAGGCTAGAACTAATGCCTTCATAAACCAAAGGCCACCACTGCCACACTATTCTCCACAGATGCCTTGGCTCCATACTCCACCACCACAACTCTCCTCACCATGGAAATCCACCCACTTGCATTATCTAGCAAAAGTAAAGAAAAACCTTACTAGGATTTGGTGCAAGGCTCGTCAAGGTGGGGAGGCCAAAGATGCTTCTTTGATCCTCCTCCTTCTCCAAGACAACGCCTTTTTTCTACACACACACCAAAAATCCCCAAATGGGTGTGTTGAGTATTTTATTCTGTTCTAATTTTAAGTCATCATATTTATCTAACATTGTCTCCCTTATTGTTTTGAAACATTTTCTTTGAACTCTTTCCTCACATTTACACCCCCTTTTAAAAATTAGTTCATTGTTTATCCCTCCTTTATTTCCCTCCCTCGATACTTTATCTAGAAACTTCGTAATTTTCTCAAGTTATCTATTATTCTCTCCCTTCTCCCTTTACATATGTATATTTTATCCCATTTTATTTATTTTCTCATATTTGTAATTTTCTCAAGTTATCTATTATTCTCTCCCTTCTCCCTTTACATATGTATATTTTATCCCATTTTATTTAGTTTCTCATACATGTGTTGCTTATATTTCTCTTTGATGATGGATGTTCTGTTCACTTGAAATTTCAGATTTCAAATTTAGACAATTTTATTCAAACTCTTTATGATAATATGAGAAACTATGGAAATCTATATTCTCCTAAGGGGAGTCTCATTATTAGGGGTTTTTAGTTGGTTAAGCGAGGGTGGTGGCATTCCCGTCAACAAGGTTCAATTCCACACAAAAGCATGGTATGTGTAGCCACCCTTCAAATAAATATGGAAAGGCAACCATCATGGCCAAAGCAAGTAGGTCAAGTGTGGTGATGGATAATGCTCCTAGCCCCTATTTGTGTTATAATTCTCTTAATTGGAAGGTTTATTGCGCATCACTAATCAAGTCTAACATATGCATCCTCAATGGTTTCCTTAAAGTTAGTTTCTATTGAAAGCTAAAGCATAAGAGAAACATTTAGTGATAAAGTTGTTGGTGACAATAAAACCTTGCCCTTAGCTTTGATTTATGTAAATACACAAGATGTATCTACCGCGGGGGTTGGAGTCTTCTAAATGAGTAATGAGTTTCCATTGATCCTTGAACAATAATACAAAAGCCTTTAATATTATGTTATATTTCCAATTTAAATGTTGAAAGCTAATGATAAGATTTAAAGTTTGGTAGAGGTTTATCATTTGTCATGTGAGTTTACATGAAAAAAACTATCACTATTTTTAATAAAATTTTCAAAAGAATAAATACATTTTTTTCCATTATTTCAAATAAAAATATCTATAAAGATTTAAAAATATCACACCTAACAATGTAGCAAAAATCAACCATAATCTTCCCCAACATGCTTCGTTGATATCCGAATTAACAACGGAGAGATTTGCAACCTGACAAAACATAGGGTTCTCTGCGATCGCATTCATGGCCTCGGGAGTGCCCCCCCCAGCCGCCGGATCTCGAGGCATTTCAAACGCTCATTACCTCATACAGGAAGGCAACGAAGGATGTGCAACCCTCCGGATTCGTAAAAAGATTGGAAGAAATTCCAAAGGTGGCGGTTCATTCCTCCTCAGCCAGGCCTTTTGCATTGCGGTTGGATGAAAACGGCTTGATAGGTCAGTTCATTGGACTCTGTCCCTCCCCCAAAGTAATGGCGTCTTGGTTGGATCTAAAATAGAGGAAAATCATCAAAGGACAACTCTCAACAACGTTCTGTGGGAAGGGATTTTATGTTTTCCTCTTTGAGAACAAGGCAGATCGAGATTTGATTTTTCGAAGCGGATCGTATTTCATGGGTACAAGAGGAATGTATCTGAACAAGTGGACTCCAGATTTCAGTCTTGAGAATGACATCCCCTCAGTTGTACCAGTATGGATTCGGCTCCCATTCCTACCCCTACACTGCTAGAATGATGAAACTATTAAAAACATAGGAAACACCCTGGGCAAGTTCATCAATCGAGCTAAACCACGAGAGGGATTACAATCTTATGCAAGGCTATGCATGGAAGTAGATCTAGAAAAAGGACTGCCGGAAGCGATACAGCTAATTCTGGATGGATGGAACTACACTCAGATCGTGGATTATGAACAACTCCCTTTCAAATGTAAATACTGCCATAAGTATGGTCATTTTGCAAAAAAATGCCCCAAATCGACTTAGGAAAATCCATACAACAAAGCATCAGAGCAATGGCAACAAGCCAAACGAAAAAAAATGGCGAACAAAATAGGGAATCTACAACCGGATCGAAAAAGCAACAATGCCCCCCCATCTCCAAGTAAAGGGAAGGACACAATCCAGATAGAGGATGAAGCAGAAAGCAACAAGAATCAATTCGAAATCCTGGAAACCCAGAAACTAGATCAGATGAAGAAAAAGGAAAATATGGAGGGAAACCCTAAGGAACTGGACACATGCAAAGAAAACCCGATAGAAGATCAAGATCCACAGCTATTAGATGCTCATCCAGAGCAGGAAGATGAAAGCCAAGGGGAATCCAGAGAAGAAATGGAAATTGAAATCCCTAAAGCGATCCCAACTACTAAAGTAGGGAGGAAAACAAATAAGGCCAAAAGAGAAAAGGCAACCACACAAGATAAGGATCTAGGTACCCAACCTACGCTGGAAGAAATCCTCCGAAAAGAAGAGAAAAATGGGAAAGCCCATCCAACAAAGGGACAGACACACCCCTCAAAGGGAGAGTCCAAGCACAATAGTAAGTAATGAAGGTTGTCTCCTGG
Source organism: Picea engelmannii (assembly GCA_009831015.1). Lineage (NCBI taxonomy): Eukaryota > Viridiplantae > Streptophyta > Pinopsida > Pinales > Pinaceae > Picea > Picea engelmannii. The sequence goes on along the minus strand of ML808388.1, from coordinate 104,880 downwards.
AACTGTAGAGGAATGGGTCAAGAGGAAAAGAAAGAAGCATTGCACAAGCTGATTAGAACTGAAAATCCCCAAATACTCTTAATTTAGGAGATGAAACTCAAGGACGATGAAGTCCTCAGAGAAATCAAACAATTCTGGAATCCTAGTGAAGGTGTGGCAATAAGTGCGAGAGGAGCCTCAGGAGGAAGCTGCACAGCCTGGAGCACCCAATTCTTCAAGGAAGAGCAAAGAGAGGTTACTAACCATTGGACGATGGTCAAGCTAAATCATCTACAATAAGGTATTACCTTTCCTGTTTGCAACGTTTACATGCCAAATAATATAAGGGAAAAAAAAGATTGTTGGGAAACTATGGCGAAACTAAAAGATATAGATGCCCAAGAAAATTGTATTATAGCTGGAGACTCCAATACAACACTACATCAAGGGGAGAAAAAGGGGGGTTCCATCGTAAGAGACCAGTTTCGGGAAAGCATGGAAGACCTGATCACTGACCTTGACCTTTTCGATGTAAAACCCTCAAAAGGGAAATATACGTGGAGCAACAAAAGGACTGGGGTGGGCCACATAGCTGCTAGACTACATCGTTTCCTAATCCACAACCCCCTCCTCCTCCTTCCTTTGGACATAAGCTCTAAAATAATCCCCTGGGGGATTTCAGACCATCGGCCTATAGCCCTCACCCTAACTAAGGCTTTGAATTATGGTCCCATCCCCTTTAGATTCAACCCTCTCTGGATGGATTCCCCATATTTCCTCCCCCTCATCTCCTCAACCTGGTCCACTTGGATTAATGGAACCCCAATGTTTATCTGGGAACAAAAACTCAAAAAAACAAAACAAGCTCTCAAAACCTGGAAAAAGGAATCTTTTCTCAGCACAAAGGATGAGGTGCAACAACATAAACACAAGTTAGAAGAGATACATATGGAGATGGAAGAAAAGGAAGTGACTTAGGAACTCCTGGCTCAGGAGAAAAATCACTTCCAAAAGTATCTAAAGGCGCTACACAACAAAGAAAGAGAATGGAGGATGGAATCTAGAGCCTTGTGGCTCAAGGCAGGGGACAAAAAAACTACCTTCTTCCATAAACAAGCTAAAGCTAGACAACATAGAAACTCTATAGAAGAAATTAAAACAACTGCTGGTGAAATAATAAACTCTTTCGAAGAGATAAAAACTGAGGCAACCTCCCATTTCAAGACACTCTACACCCATGATGGTGAAGACAACAAAGGGCAAAGGATAAATTTTATGGAACATATCCCCCGAAGTATTACAGATCAGGACAACCAGGACCTGATAAAGAAAATTACAGAAGAAGAAGTCAGAGAAGTAGTCTTCCACTTTGACCCGGACTAGATGGCTTCACTTTCCACTTCTATCACCAGTGCTGGGAAATTGTCAAAAAAGACCTGATCCAAATGATTAATTATGCCCTAGCAAATTGCAAGATTGGGAGAGCCACGAACTCCTCCTTCCTAGCGTTGATTCCCAAGGACAAAAATGTGAATACCTTCGACCGTTTCCGCCCCATATCCCTCTGTAATGCTTCCTACAAACTCCTTGCAAAAATTCTAGCCTCCAGGCTAAAGCCTCTTCTCCCCAGAATTATACTCCCCAAACAAGGGGGTTTTGTGTCAAATAGACAAATTTGGGATAATATAATCCTGGTTCAGGAAGCGATTCATACTAGTGTGACAAACAAAGAGAAGGGAATGATAATAAATATTGACATGGCAAATGCTTTTGACGGAGTAAATCATGAGTTTCTTTACGAAGTCCTAAGCAAATTCGGCTTCCAAAACCCTTTCATTTCCTGGATCATTGCTTGCATCTCCAATCCCTGGATTGCCCCCTTGATTAATGGTTGCCCAACCCCCTACTTTCAAGCCACAAGAGGACTAAGACAAGGCTACCCTCTGTCCCCTCTGCTCTATGTCATCATGGCAGAAAGGATACTCCAAAAATATTAGAACAAGAAAGGATCTCCAAAAATATCCTAGAGCTAAAAATCATGAGGGGAGTCAAAAGAATCAACAATTCTCAATTTGCTGACGATACTCTCCTTCTTGGGGGAGCCTCTCATGTGATGGAACAGAGATTTAAAAATGTTATGGATCAATATGAATTAGCCTCAGGAGGCCTCATCAGTAAGCACAAAAGTCAGATCTTCGCTTGGAATGTACAAGCTAGAACCATGGCAAGAATAGCGCAAATACTCTAATTCCCTTTTACAACAGAGTCGAATTACTTCAAGTACTTAGGGACCCCAATAAGCTTAAAGGCCCTGCCTGGGGAAGCATGGCGAAGCATCATCCAAAAGTTAAAGGACCAATTTGAAATATGGGGAGCCACATGGCTGAATCCAGCAGGAAGGGTGGTCTTAATAAAATCAGTCCTCTCTTCCCTCCCAATATTCCAATTCTCTGCCCTCCATGCTCCGATTGGAATAAAAAGAGAGCTGGCAAAAATTACTAGGAAATTCCTTTGGCAGGGAGGAAAAAACAGCGAGAAAAAGTTCAACATGGTAAATTGCGAAATCACCTGCACTCCCAAAGAAAATGGGGGGCTAGGAATAAGGAACACAGAAAAGCTCAACCTAGCACTAGGAGCAAAGGTAATTTGGAGGATAATTACAGGGGGCAAAGAGTGGTGGAAGAGAGTGCTCTGCATCAAATATATGAGTGCAAATAGAAAAAGATGTGTGGATGGAATAGACTCGGGGAAAACGGGGTCGCCCATTTGGAAGCTCGTCGGGGCATCAATTCCTCTAATCCAAACCCGATTGAATTGGGATCCAGGAAATGGGAAAAAAATTAAGATATGGGAGGACAACTATTCAAAAAGTGGAATCCTTTCAAAAATACCCTCCTTCACCCAGATAAAGAATTGGCTAGCCGCGGGAGGAAAGGAAACATTATATGACATTTCAAATTGGGATTCAAATGGTAACTGGGGAAGATGGAATTTGGGGGAAGTCCCTCCCCATTTGACAGAAGATGCCAAACAACTCCTTCAAAGAATATCTTGCTCCGCTCCTGTCCACCTAACCAAGGAAGATGAAAGAAGTTGGGGGAAAGAGGGGTATACAGTCAAATCAGGGTATAAGCAGCTACTTGAAGACATCGACATCCCCCCCCAAGTCAGCCATCTGGAGAGAGATTTGGAACCCAAACAATCTCCCAAAAATTAACATCTTTTGTTGGCAGTTGGCCCACAATAAAATACTAATAGGTGAAAATCTAAATAAACGAAGCTTCTTGGGTCTGTTTAGGTGTGCTTTATGCAACATCAACCTTGAAAACTCTGAACGTCTCTTCCTGAATTGTAACTTTACAAGGCAGGTGATGAACTGCACATATAAGGAATTAATCTGCAATGTGGTCAACCCCACAAGTACCAGAAGCCTGTTAGGAAAATGGGCAAAGCAGTATAAAGGGTCGTTCAAAGGAAAACATAAGTTCAGTATAGTGTGGAAGGCCTCAATCAAATTTGTATGCTGGGAGATTTGGCTAACAAGGAACAAAAAAATCTTCAAAGAAAAGACCATCGCCCCCCAAGTAGTAGCAACGAGTGCCATCAACCATATCAATGAATATATAACAAGCAAAAAGATGGATATCAAGGAAGGAGCAAAAATGAGAAAAGAGGAAGAAGCTTGGATCAACAAGTTCAGCATTCGAGATAATAGTGGAGATCGCAAAACAAGCCACGCCCCATGCTGGCAGCTTCAGTACACATACTGTGAGTTTATTAACTGGTCAAACTCCCACAAAAAACATGTTTAAAGCTTTGATGGTGCTTCCAAAGGTAACCCAAGGGAGGGAGGAGCGGGAGGTGCCATTCGCAATCCTAGAGGTCAGCTAATGGACACGTACTCCTAGAATCTTGGCATTGTTTCAAACAATGTTGTGGAGGCCTACGTGCTTCTCAAAGGTATTCAAATTGCAAAGGAGCGCCAAATCAACTAGCTAACAATCATAGGAGACTCTAAAATAATTATCAGACATTTTGTCAAGCATACGGCTCCGAAAAACTCTGTTCTCCAAAGGATCATAGCACGGATCAACAACGCTATCAAAGAAATGAATATATTATTCCTCCACATCCGTCGACACAACAATGGAATCGCTGATGAACATGCCAACAATGCAATCAGAAAAGTTTAAGGTAATCTAGTCATCAATGGGTTAAACACTCAACAAATTCCCCCATAAAAAATGGTCCATCTCATCAAAAAAGAGAATACGTCCAGTTGGCACGACATCAGTGCATCCCATAACAACAACCAACATGGAATGCTCTCCGTAAATTATGGGAATGCAAAGTACGATGGAAATTTGGGTTTGAGAAAGGAATGTACTAGGACTAAGATGGATATGATATACACGCGATACAACAAGACTATCCGGTGTGGGAGCTTACCAGAAAACACATCAAAGCAGCGTCATTCCATTCCTCCCCTCATTCTCTCATCATTGCCACTCGCGCAAATGAAAGGAAACACATTTGAGCTGAAGATCCATAGCATGTGCATTAAAACCAGGCATCACCTCAAAATCCAGATCAGTGGCAATCCAAGATCACGGAAGGTTGTCGCATGGATAACGCATGTTAATCCGAACCTGATCCTCTTCATAAATTTCATAAGAAGGAAAATACTTGCACCAAATGCAGCAAGATATAGGAGCAGAGTGGGCCACCTAAGTCAGGGACTTCAACGACTCAAGAGGGAAACTCAAGACAAAGAAAGGGCCTCACCACAGAACAATAGTCATCTGAGATATTAGTCGGCCACGATTTATCAGCTAGGACAGGTAAGGTACAACGCGGACGCAGGAAGAATGGAACGTGATGAGGAAATGGTGGATGAAAACTTTCACACCACCCAACAATTAGCAATGCACCTTGACTCCCATAGCGCCACTCTCAATTTCACTCTGGAAATGCTTTCAAGCCACCGCACAATGATCAATCAACTACATGATGAAGTGGAGTATTTAAGGAGCCAAGGAGAAAGGCTGGAGAAAGACAAGGAAAACATAGCACAGGATGTTGAAGGACAAAGCAACAACATAGCAAGTGATGCTAGAGGTACCAGAGCAGTTCCGACGCTTCCTGACTTGAACGTGGCACTGGAGTCACTCGCAGAAGAAATCCCACAGTCCCCCACAGAGGGACAGAAGAAGTAAGCATGGATTTCAGAAGTTTTTTGTAAAAATGGCAATGCCTTTCGAAGACTGTAAGAAGAAGATAAGTTAGTAATTAAATAAGCAATTTCTTAGCATAGAAAGATCTTGTAATCTGGGCATTGGGACTGAATCCCACCCCCCCTTTTTTGTACATTAGTGACCTCACTCGCAACCTATAAATAAATTTTTTGCCTTATGTTTCTGTAAAAAAAAATAAAAATCAACCATAATCTAAATAAAACAGTGAGAGGAACATTTCAAATCCTAAACTTTTTCCATGTTTCTTTTATGGGTTTTCATCCAAATATGCTTTACCTATGAGATACTCAATAATGAAAAAATATAACTAGTTTGACATTTTCTTCTCTTGTAACAAAATTTTTCTAATAACATTTTTTTAAAGAATTTGATGATTCAAATTCAATGTAAAACACTTAAAAAACTGTTAAAATATATGTTTTTGATATTATAAATTAATTCCAAAGTATAGAAAGTTCTATACCATTTAAATTATACAATCTTAAAAACAATTGACACCAAGTCAAAGAAAGTGACCAGATGGAACCATCAACACTATGTCGAAGCAAACAACTAAATGAAACCATAAACACCATGAACCAAAATTCATTGTCATAATTAGATAATAATTAATAAGCAAACCATGAGCAAGGAAGTGTTACCTGGAGAGAATATGAACATGGGTTAACACTAGAGCCTAAAAAACAAAAGACCGAAAGAAGCATAGGCCAAAACCAACACTGCTATGAACCAGAGGCCACCATTGCTACACTATTCTCCACAAGATTCCTTGGCTCCATGCGCCACCACCACACAAAACCCTCCTCACCATGGCAAGTCACCCACCTACATTCCTTGGAAAAAGTCAGACAAAATCTTACAAGGGATCGTGGAAGGGCTTGGTAGGTGGGAGGGGACGCTAGAGAGGCTTCTCTGCTCCTCATCTACGGGAAAGGATTTTTACTGCTTTACTCTTTCCTCACATTTGAACCTCCTTTAAAAATTAGTCTAGTGTTAATCCCTCTTTTATTTCCCTTCCTCACTAATTTATTCTAGAAACTTTGTACCTTTAGTTGATCTATATATTATTCTCTCCCTTATTCTTTTACATATGCATATTATATCTAATTTTCTTTATTTTTTCACACATGTATTACTATTTATATATGATGATGAGTGATGTGTTCACTTGAGATGTTGGAAATTTAAACAATTTTGTTCAAAACTCTTTATGATAATATGAGAAACTATGGAGTATCACTATCAGGGACTTGATTGGTTGATCAAATGCTCGATCAAGGGAAGGGAGGCCATAGATGCTTCTCCACTCCTCATCCTTCGAGAAAAGTCTTTTGGTACACACCAAAACCCCCCAAGTAGGTGTGTTGAGTATTTTCTTCTCTTTTGATTTTAGGTCATCATATTTATCACTTGTATCTAACCTTGTTATTGTTTTGAAACATTTTCTTTGAACTCTTTCCTCACATTTGTGCCCCTTTTAAAATTAGTTGAACTTTTATCCCTCTTTTATTTCCCTTCCCTAATACTTTATTCTAGAAACTTTTTACCTTTACTCGAGCCATCTATTATTCTCTCCCTTCTTACTTTTCATATGCATATTTATATCTCATTTTCTTTATTTTTTAGGCATGTTACTATTTCTCTTTCACTATGGGTGTTGTGTTTACTTTAAAAGTTGGAATTTAAATTTAAACAATTTTATTCAAAATTCTTTATGATAATATGAGAAATTATGGAAATCTATATTCTCCTAAGGTGAGATTGGTTGGCTAAACTAAGATGATGACATTTCGCTCAATAAAATTCAATTCCACCCGAGTGTAGTATATTTAACCACCCTCCAAATAAAATATGGAGAGGGAACACCATGTCCATAGCAAGTAGGCCCAGTGTGAAGATGAACAATGTTCCTAGCTCCTAGTTATGTTAGAATTCTCTTAATTGAAAGGTTGATTATACAACAATAATCAAGTTTAATAAAACATCCTTGAGAGTTTCCTTTTAGAAGTTAAAACATAAGACAAACATTTGGTAGAAGTTTGTTATTTATCAAATAAGTTTATATAAAAAATAATTATTATTTTTAATAATATTTTCAAAAGAATTAAGATTTTTTTTTTTCATAATTTCAAATAAAAATAATTTTGAAGATTCAAAAGTCTAGTACTTAATTATATATCAAAACTCAACTTAAACCTATAAAAACATTGAGAGAAACATCTCAAATTGTAATTTTTTGCATTTTTTAATGGTCTTCACGTGAATATGCTTCACCCAAAGATATGTTTTTTTTTATCGTATGCTTGATACTAGGAAATGGAAATGAAAAAAAATAACAAAAATAACTAATATGACATTTTCTTTGTTTCTAATAAAAAATTTTAACAACATTTTGTTAGAATTTCATCACATTTTCTTTGTTTCTAACCATTGTTTTTTAACATTTTGTTTGAATTTCATTGTAATATGTTTTACCATGAGATGTTAGGAAGTGAAAAATGATAAGTAGTTTGATTTTTTTTTATTTTTTTTAATAATATTTTGTGAGAATTTAATATATAATGTAAATAAAATTTGATACTTCAAATTTAATATTAAACATTTAAAAATGATTAAAATATATGTTTTAATATTTATTTTTTATTAAAATATATGTTTTTTATTACAAATTAATTAAAAAGTATGGAAAATTGGTAATAGTTTAAATGTTTTTTTTTAACATATTTTTTGATGAATTTTATTGGAAATTTAATTAGAAATTGTTGAAAGTGCAGATTTAAGTGGTTGAGTCTATCAAATCCGAGTGCAGATTTAATAGTTGAAAGAGGCTAAATCTATTTATGTATTCAAAAATATAAAAAATATCTAGTAGTCTAAACGTTCTACCTTTTGTCTCTTTTACTGTTTGATTTTACCCGAAATCCAGTGAGAAATGGTTGGATCTACAGATTTGAGTGGCTAAGCTTGTATAATTAGAATGCTCTAGGGGTTTTTCAGCAAGCTGCATCCATTTATGCATTCGGAATTACAATTTAAACAACAAAAAATAAAAAAATTGTCCAAATTAAATGATACCACCAAAACAAAGACTAGCTCGTCTAAAATGGGAGCAAACAAGGAAAAAAAGGTCTCAAAGGGAAAGTACTTGGATGCTTTGCAAGAAACAACATTCAAACAAGTCCTCTTTGCAAGTATGTGGCAACAGGTCCAAAGGAAAAGGAAAAGTCATTGATGATTATGCCTTATATAGTCCTACATCCACACCTCTCACTTGATCATTTGATCTTTATGTGAAAGAACTGCTAAAGGTAAAAGAGGGGTTGGAAGTAGTAGAAGCTAAAGAGTTGGAAAGAGATTGTACAATCCATAGAATAACAGTTGAAAACCAGGCTTTAGCAGAAAGAAACAAAGTTCTAAAGGAGCAAGTGTCATTGCTACAGGAAGCTCTTCGAATAGGGAAAACATAATGGCAACGCATGAAAGCGGAAGTGCAAAACATGAAGAAAATTGTAGTGGAGAATACAGAGGTGATGAATGCGAAGCCATCCTAGGATAAGGGGAAAGTAGTTACCCAAATAGACAACAATGAAGAGACATCAAGAGAAGAGAGGAAAGGAGATTCCGCAAAACTCTCCTAAACCTGGGCTCAAGTTATTAGCAATCCTGCTAAGAGGGAAGGAGAAACAAACATTCAGGTTGACAACATGCAAGATAGAGAAAGCAAGGAAAGACATGATAGAGCAACAAACATAATTATCAAGGGGGTGAAAGATTATGGGAAAAATGAATGTACTCTTGACCTTGCAAGAGTCTTCTTGAAAGACAAGCTCCAATGGCAAGGACAAATATGTCAAACATGGAGAGTAGGTAAGCCTAACGGTGAGAGAGCCAGGCCCATAAAAATCATCATGCCCAACTTGCGTGATAAATATATCATTCTAAGTAGGAAGCAGTTCTTGAGGGGTTCTCGGTTTTTTCTAGAAGAAGACTTAACTGTAAGACAACAAGAGGAAAGGAGGGACGAGATGACAAAAGTTAGGGCAGCAAGAGATGAGGGGAAAAGAGCATGGATTTATAAAGGTAAAGC
>ML808388.1:81801-91964 GCA_009831015.1 Picea engelmannii | reverse complement strand
GAATGGGAATAAGTAAAGTGATTTGAAGAGCCGAGTAGATATGCTAAATATACATGCGCATGGTTGATGCCATGCCACCTTATCTCAATTTATTAGCCTAGTCTAGTCCCAGATGAAAGCAGAGAGAAGAAATGAGCATATATTCCAAGGAGAGAACAGAATAAACGCTTTCGGCATGTCTTGTATCCTGCCACATAACATGCTTACGCTAAGTTCTGAATAAGTGTGGCGATTCTCCTGTTGTTGTCTCAAAGACGGAAGACAGTTAAATAAAAATTAGCCATATATTCATACCAAAATTTCTGATCTGTTACAATAACTATTATAGAATAAGAAAAAGAAAGAAACTGGTTGGCAATTTTAGGGCATCATAAGCATCGTAAAGTCTTAATAAGGAGGAGGAGATGATAACAACAGTGTTGATATCTGGATTTGCTCGCTCGTATACAGCAGAGCGGGTATAAATTATTCTTAAATTCCATCAATCCACCCGGTTTATAACTTTTTAATATCGGGGGAACGGAGCAGGTACATATACGAAAGGAATTGGATCCCTGCGGGCCTCTGATGACCTTTTAAAGAAAACCTTGTCTTTTCTCTTTTACAGAGGGACAGCTTTGATGCTCCATGTCCACGTTTGTCCCGCAGAGGGCGTATATAATATAATATATGTAGCTCAGAGCTAGGCTGAGAAGCTGTTCTGGGTGGGGTTTGCTGCTGATGAAAACACACACGTGTTTGCTGGCGAAAAGAACGGTCCATGTTTGCACAGTTGTGTAGTGGGAAGCTAGCGAGTCATGGCAAATGGGTCACTGGGTAAAGGCCTTCTACGACTTCATACTATTCGTATGTGTCCAACAGTTTTTTTTTCCTTCTTTGAAAAAATCGAAGGAACTTAATCTTTCTGCCATTAATTGCTTGATTGATGGTGGGATTTCAACTGATGGAATATCTGGGGGTTGAATTGATTGAATGTTTGGTGGGTTTTGAAGTGATTGGTCTCTGTGAGTCTGTAATTCATTGATTTTTTGGGTTGGTTTAAAGCTTGAACTGATTTTGTTAGTTGTGTACTCTCATTTCTTTCTTGAAAATGAAACATCAAGTATTCAACCCGCCATTCCTCGGAAGGGCTGATTAAATTTACCTTACCTGACTGAGCATACTAAAGGATTGGGATAAACTTGGCTCAGAAGGGTTGGTTATACCTAACTTTCCTGATCATAGTGGAGGGTTCGGATATACACCAACCCTAGGTTCTTTCCGGTTTTGAGCTTTGCATGTAGGGTTCATTCTCTTTTGAATTGATATTGGGTTGGTGGAGTGACGGGGAAACTTTAAAATGGAACTTTTTGCAGAGGTATAGTTTAATCCACAAATCCTTCATGTTTGTAAATGCTAATGTAAGCTTTATGGATAAGCTTATTCAATTGAATAGAATGTATAGCTTACTGCAAATCTGCTTAAATTTTAGCCTATAGAATAGTATTATGACACGAGCACAGTGGAAGGATGAGAAAGAGAAATAATGTCTATTTCAGACAGCCGCTCGTAACAGAAGTTATTTTGGCCTAATCTGTAATAAGCTAAAGATCTATTTTAGCCTTCAATTTCTAATTTTGTCAGACTTTATTATAAATATATTTTTTGAGTGATACAAGACCAGGCAAAACTATAACTATATTAGATGAGAAAGAGAAATAAAATTTGCTCTCAACAAAACTATAATATATTTATAGTTTTGCCTGGTCTCGTATCACTCAAAAAATACATTTATAATGACAAAATAGAAATTGAAGGATAAAATAGATCTTTAGCTTATTACAGATTAGGCTAAAATAACTTCCGTCACGAGTGGCTGTCTAAAATAGACAATAGACTAAACCCCCTGTGTCTCGCCAGTTCAATAATTATGGGTTAGTTGGTAAACTTTTTGAATTTATAGAATAGAAAATCTATCCATTACAGACAAGCATTCAAGGGAAAAATAAATAGTTTACTGCAGATCCATGCAAACTCCAAATTTTGAGTAATACTGTAAGACTAGCCTCTAGATGTTTTTAATGTCAAAAGCCGGCTAATAATTCACAGATATATTGCTGATTGGTGGGTTTAACTTTTCAGAAATTAGTTCAAAAGTAAATATCTGGTGAATAAATAGTGTGACTGGACTGGGTGTTTGTTATACTAACGAAGACAATTTAATGGATGTGGGTAAGTGAGAGCTTTTTATGTACCAAATCCAAAATGGGTGCCTGTCTGATTATTCTATACATTTCAATCTAGCTGGCTAGATGGATGTTCACTGTTGATCTTCTGTGTCTTTCATTAGAAGATGGACAACAACACTGAAAAGTAATTGTTAGGTGAGAGGTACAGCTAACATTGCTGATACAATTCTAGACATGTGAAGTAGTTGGGCGGCGTTGAAAAGTCTTATTGTTGGAAAGGTGTTTTTTTACATTTTCCAAGTCCCGATCCATGCAGACATTATCATTCAGACAAGTAATATTGCTTGTTCATATCACTATTTCATGGTTAGGGAGTGTGCCATTACACTTCATCAATAACATTAACGGGGATGCATAAAGCGTACTAAGCCAGCATGTTTATGCGGCCTCATTGGCATGTTGTATCTAATCATTGTGATTCTTGTGCTTAATCAATAATTTAGTGGTCACTTAGGTGGTCCATCATCAAAACTCTATGCTCTTGTTTTTTGTATTATTCCTCTCTTATATTGCCACGAGCATTATATCTGGCTATATATATTGGAGATCCCTTTGCATGTTATTATTTCTCTACTGCTACATTTATGCACACTCTAGGCTCTACTATGAAGTTAATGGTTGGTATTAGAGCTTTGTTGGCATCAAGGGGACACCTTCCTTGTCAAGCTGAAGAAACTTAGGATTTTGGATTGCTGTGTGGGAGGAGAGCTTGTGTTTGGAAGCTGATGTATTTCACTTCTGTGGCAGATCAGATCTATAACTGTCTGTGATTGAGGAGCTTCAGTTTGGTGTGCTGCAGTTAGTTCAGCTTCAATGGGAAGCTATCAGGGATCAAGAAATTTACCAGCCACAACTTATGGAGTATTTTCTTATCGAGAGAGAGCCGAAGGATGTCATCATGAAGGATAAGAAGCCTGATACTATGAAGTAGGAGGATTGGGACAAGATGCATGAGAAGCCATTGCTGTGATTGGCCTTTAACTTGTCTGACTGAATGTTGCTGAATGTGTCAAGGGAAAGTACAACGAAGGGGCTTTGGGATAGGCTCAAGAAGCTGTATGAATCCAATCCAAGTCTTTCATGAACCTGATATACATGAACGATGATGATGACCTAAATGTTTTCAATACTCTTGTAAAGCAGTGAAAAGCCATTGGAGATGTGATGAAGGATGTTGAACAATGTATTTTCTTAGTTTGTAGTCTACCGGATTCTTGGGATAATCTTATTGTTGCCATTAGTGGGAGAACTAAGGCAGAGAATCTCAAGATAGATGAGGTTGTTTGTCAACTCTTACAAGAAGAAACAAAGAGTAGTGCTCAACTCACTGTGAATTCAGAAGCATTGGTGACAAGAGGACATGTAAAGGAGAAGAGGAATAAAAAATCTGGTGGGAGTAGAGCTGAATTAAGAGGGACATCTTCAAGTAGAGGAAGGAAGCAACAATAATTGATTTGTTGGAAGTGCAAGAAAAAGGGGCACTGAAAAAAATGAGTGTATTGTTGATGTTTCCAAGTAGAAAGACGACTCTGTTACAGTTTCTAGCATGGAGCGAAGCATGTATCTTTCAGCTACATGCTTAACAATTGATGTCCAAGAGGAGGTATGGTTGGTAGATTCAGGGGCTTCTTTCCAAATGACTCCACATAGGGAGTGGTTCAAGGACTATGAGAAGGTTTACGATGGCAAGATCTTTCTTGGTGATACTTTCAATTATGAAATTGTCGGTAAAGGCAATGTGAAAATCAAGCACAAAGATGAACAGGTGAATGGAGAATATCAAAACAGTGGGAGGAACAAATGTGTTAAGCTTGATGTTGTGGCATCGAACGATGGGACATCTCGGAGAGAAAAACCTATGGGAGATATGCACCAAGAATATTGCTGCAGATTAGAGGTGTATAGCTTGATTCTTTTGAGTCTTGTGAAGCATGCATCCATGGAAAATTGAAAAGAGTATCCTTTTGTACAATTGACTACAAAACTAAAGAGATTATTATGTTGGTGCATTCAAACATTTTTGGTCCAATGGATGGGCTCCCATTAGAGAATCTAGACATTTCATAACTTTCATTGATGACTTCTTTAGAAAGTCACGGGTCTACTTTATGATGCTGAAGAACAATGCTCTTGAGGTCTTCAATATGTTTGTGGTTGAAGTTGAGGGGAAAAATAACAAGAAGGTGAACACCTTGAGGAGTGATAATGGTGGTGAGTATTGTTCCAAAGAATTTGATGCATCTTGCAAGCCATGTGGGATCGTAAGATGAAGACAACTCCATATTCACCTCGGCAAAATCGAGTTGTTGAAAGGTTGAAAAAGACCTTGTTGGAGAAGGCTAGAAGTATGAGAGTGGATGCTATATTAAGCAAAGGATTTTGCATTGAAGCTTTGCATACAACAAAGTACATAACAATTTATCACTTAGCTCCATTTTGAGTGGTAAGACACCAAAGGAGGCTTGGAGTGACAAAAATCCCTTTGTATCACATCATAGAGTTTTTAGATGTAAGGCTTACATGCGTGTTCCCAAGAAGAACAAGAAGAAGCTTGACAATAAGTTTTTCAACTACATTCTTATTGGTTATAGTGAGAGAATCAAGAGATACATGTTGTGGATCCATTGGAGCATCGTCATACATATAGTCAAGATGTGTTCTTCAAAGAAGAGCTTCCCGGAGGAGATCAAGCTAAAGATTCTATTCAGACATATCAGGTACAACATGGGGTAATTCTGGAAGTTAAAATCAACAATATGGAATTGATCTTTAGGTAGTGGAATAGTTGGGGATTGATGATGCAAGTGACAATCATGTCAAATCCCCACTACATGACCTCTAATCACATACACGTCAAGAAACTGACACTATTGGAGAAGAAGATGAGGTGACCAATCAACCTAGCAATAATGTTGGGTAGTTTTGAATTGATGGTGAGCATTCAAAAACTGATCAAAGAGATCAAGTGATAAGAATTTGCCATCAACAAAGAAAAGTGCTTGATAGGTATGGGTTTAAGCCCTCTAATTTTAGCTCTTTTGCTTTGTCTTCCATTCGTTATGAACCCAAAATGTGAAAGAGGCTCTTAGTAGTAATGAGAGAACTCATTGGAAGAAATTCATGGAGGAAGAAATGAGGGCTCTTAAGCAAAACCAAACTTGGCATTTCCAAGAGTTACCTGGAGGTAGGAAGATAGTTGGTTGCAAATGAGTGTTTAAGAAGAGGTATAGAGTTGATGGTTCTATGGAGAGATACAAAGCTTGAATGGTGGCAAAGGGATACTCTCTAGTGGATGGATGAGGGAGATGCACCCTCTAACTTATTCTTCCGACACTTCGAGAGAAAAATTGAATCATAAAGGATTCTTGTCCTTAGAAACCCCACCGGTAATTGTACAAAGGATGAGGTAGAAACACGTCAGATATTTCATGATCACTTCCAAACGGTTTTCACTTTGTTAGGGTCTAACCCTTTGCAGGATGCCTTTATAAAGCTTGTTAAATAGGTGGTCCCCTAAAAGGTTTCCCCTAGTGAGAGGATGTTTCTTTCTCGGGAGTTTGAGTTGTATGATTTTGAGATGGTCATGTGGGAACAAAAGAATGTCAAATCTCTAGGACCCGATAGGATTTCAATGGATTTCTACAAAGAAATGTGGCATGTGATTAGTCCAACATATTTGCAAATGTGTTTAGAAGCATTATGTAGTGGTGGGATGGAGAGATGGTTAATGATGGCCTATCAAACTCATTCCTAAATGAGTCAAAATGGATTTGCTAGGCGGTTGGCATTTGGTTACTCTTCTTAATGTTTCATACAAAGTTCTAGCCAAAGCCCCACCCAAGAGGCTACAACTATTATTAGCCTGGATAAATGCAAGGAGCAAATTGGATTTATCAAGGGAAAATTTATTCTTGACAATCTTCTGACTTCCTGGAAGGAGCTTGAATGGGCACGAAATTCTGGATAGAGGGCAATATTTTTGAAAATTGACTTTGACAAAGCATATGATAGAATTGAAAGAGACTTCATTCTTAACATGTTGGACTGGTTGGGGTTTGGGTCTTTTTATCAGCCATTATTGGTGTCACTTTTCATTAGGGCTTTGATTATAGGTTTAGCATGAATGGTATGCTATTTGAATATACCCAACTCCAATGCTCTGTTTAGAAAGGTTTCCCTCTTGCTACTTATCTTTATTTGATTGTAGTGGATTCCCTTGGTCATTTGTTGGAGACTACTTGATTGCAAGGGAAAATCGAAGGTATATCATTACCTGGGGGTAATAATATTCTCAATGTTCACTTTGCGGATGATTTGATTTCAAGTCTTGAATTGACTTGACAATTCGTGCATGGTACTCTTTTATGGTCATGAGGACCATCCTCTTTGATTGAACTAGAAGTGGAAACTTATTAGATTAGGATATTATTTGATACTTGCGAATCCCTTTTAGCATGCATATTTCTCTTGTTGATTAGTGGTGATGGATGATGGCCAAGTTTAAGAAGAAACTCCAAGTTTGGAGCCACCTTGATGTCCCTCTTGCTGGAAAAGTTATGATTGCCGATAAGCTTTTAGTCGTTGGGCACATCCATTACTCATCTTACTTGTTCCCTTTTTAGTCAACTTATAAAGGGATAGAGCTCATTGTTAGTAGCTTTCTTTGGGGCAACCAAGGGGGGTGCAATGGGCTCTTATTAGTAGCATGGGATGTATGCACATTTTCGAGAGATAAAGGGGGGTTAGGGATTCTAGACATAAGAGCACATTGAGCAATTCTTGTTGGTAAATTGGTTGTATATGTAGTGGAAGGGAAGGTGCCTAGGCATTCTTTACTTCAATTCCAAATTCAATAGGCTTAACACATCTAGGGTATTAAAGGTCCATTCCAGTTGTGTGACATAAGTGGGAATGCTTAGGGTTTTTTTATTGCAATTTTTACCTCACTTAAGAGCGTGTGGGGTGCTTGGTAGGTTGTGTCTAGGTTTTTGACTTGGTAGTTTGAGGGATCTCGAGATGATTGGGATTTAGTGTCACAACTAATTTGAATTTCCTCTTTTTCTAGTGGTCAAGTTGCCCTCTTTCCTAGATTTGTTGGAAAAAGTTTGGCTAGAAAATGTCTCTTTTTGGGGAAGGAACTGTGGAACTATAAACAACAACAATGGCATAGTTCACAATCTATTAATTAAGTCCAAAAGCTCACTAGTTTAGATAAATTTGTATTAGACGGCCTCTACTATGTGATTCCTAAAGAGTATCTTTTTAAAATGAAGTTACATGGGCCTTGTGCATGCTAGAGGGATTGGAGATGGATGAATGGAAAGCATTTCTACATCTATGTGACCAAGGATCTTTACGATATGGTAATACACACCATTGACATTATCCCTTGCTTGAATAAAAGGTAGGGGATGAAGGATCCTGAAGCACGTTGGTTGAGGAGACATCAATCCATTTGGAAATCACATTTTTCTTTTAAGCCCAAAGTCTGGGGGTGGATTTTTCTCCATTGAGAGTTCGTTGTCAAGAGTAGACTTCATAAAGCAGGTGTGACAAATGTTGCCTTGTTTTGTGTGGCAAGGATGAAGCCATTGTGCACGACTTTTGGAAATGTCAGGCTAATTTGACTTCTTCTTTACTGCCCCACTTTTGTGGAAAGGCCCTTTTCTAGGTGATATTTTGATGGTTTTGGGCAACTATAAATCATTGTGGCATTCAATATGGTTAATTTTTATTGGCTTTTTGTGGAAGCATCGGTGGACAGAAAACTTACCAAGATATGGATATTGATCCACCAGATTTTTGAAAAGCAAGACTCTAGATATGGTTGGGAAACGACTAGAAAAATATATAAAAATATTTTTATAATAAAAAAAATAGAGTTAAGAATTGAAACCATTCAGGATTCACAATAGTAGAACTATAAGTTATAACAAAAAAAAAAGAGTTCTCATGTGTATTATTATTAGCCATCCATGTACCATAATTGATAATTTGATGAGTTATAACCATCATTGATAATTTTGAAGACCATTTCAACATGAGCATGAAGAAGGTCATGGCGACATTTTTGTGAGCCATGTCCACATGTCCATATTGGCAGTAAATAAAGTGTTTTTCTTGAAGGCTATGGCAGGACTAAATAATAGTATGGGCGAAGTGGGCAACAATGTAGCACACAAGGATAGATCAGACCTTGATAATTGATCTTGAAAGCAGACCTTGACCATAATGATAGATCAATCTTTGAGAGTAGGCCTTGACAGAGCAAACCTTGATATCTGACCTTGATAGATTAGACCTCAGGAGCAGATCTTGACATAAGGATTGATCAATCATCAAACCTTGACCAGGAATGGGGTTTAAGGTTTTATCCTTTGTGTGTTTGTATTGGGAATTTTTCATAAAAAAATATTTTTTGGGGGATTGGTGGGTCAAAAAAGCATTGAAGTTCTGGGAAAAGTTTCAAAATTTCAGGATCTGTTTTATTTTCCACGGGATCCCTTTCACGGGTTCAGGAGCTGTTTCCTGTTCCAAGGGATCCTCTTCCATGGCAGATCTTGGATGGATTGTGGTGGATCTGGATCGGATCCATGGATCTTGCACACAAGGGTGGTGGATCTAGTAATGCTGGTGTAAAGTTACTTTTCATGAGGACCCATCTTCTCTTAGCCTAGGGGATTAGATGAACTTTAAGTAGGATTGACTATGCTTATAAGAGTCAAACTTAGTGTCTTTCGTTGTGGTGTTGAGTCCCTTTCTCTAGGTGCACAAGCACATATTCTCGCCTTTTTGTCTTTTCTTAGGGCAGTATTTTCTCAAGATCCCTGTCATTCACGTGATCTTGTTTTTCTGTTCCATGATGTATTGATTTGCCCCTTGAAGTAATATAAGTAGTATTTCAAGAAAAAAGAAGAAAAGAAATTGAGGGCATAGATTATGATGAGAGTCAAGACATTCTCCTTGATGGCCAAATTAGCCTCTATTAGGCTGTTTTGGCATTAGCAGTTACTTATGATTGGAAAATTGAGCAAATGGACATGAAGACAACTTTTTTCATGGAGAGTTCAAGGAGAATGCAAGTTGCAACGACCGACAGGATTTGAGGTGACTGGGAGAGAAGGCTTGGTTTGCAACTCAAAGAAATCACTGTATGGTCTGGAGCAGTCCCCAAGGCAGTGGCACCAGAGGTTTGATAGATTTGTGATTGGACAAAGCTTTATAAGAAGTGATGTTGATCATTGTGTCTATTATAGGCGGGGAGGTAATCACTTCGTAGTTCTGGTATTGTATGTTGATGATATTATCTTTAGTGATTTTGAGGAATTAGTCAAGGAAACCAAATCTAAATTGTCAAGTGAGTTTGACATGAAAGACTTGGTCCGATGCATTATTGTTGGGTATTGAGGTGAGAAGAGACTGCAAGAATAGAAAGTTTTGGACTAGCCAAATGAATTATGTTGAAGACATGCTTTAACTCTTTAGGATGGATAGGTGTATGCCGGTTAATACTCCCATCTCAAGTGGGAATATTGTTGTCTAAGGATATGAGTCCTAAGAGTAAGAAGGAAGAAGAAGAAATGGCAAAGAGTGCTTTATTATAGTGCAGCTGGAAAGCTCATGTGCACAATGGTGCGCACAAGACCAGACTTAGCCCATGCAGTGGCTGCTGTGAGTGGGTTGTGGCACACTGTTAAGCTCTACTCTGAAGTTAGCATCCATGAACTACAAATCTGATATGATAATGTTTCTAAGATTTGATGTTCT
This sequence comes from Picea engelmannii, assembly GCA_009831015.1. NCBI lineage: Eukaryota > Viridiplantae > Streptophyta > Pinopsida > Pinales > Pinaceae > Picea > Picea engelmannii. Next base: position 81,969 of record ML808388.1, on the reverse strand, counting down.
TGTTTTCACACTTGGGCAGTTCTCTTTTTTATTGTCTTGGTAATTGTGTCATCCATGAATGGGTTTATGTGGGATTTACTGTTCCTGATTTCATCTGGGTCTGGCTCTGTTCAACTATTTTCATTTTTTCTGCATCCTGATTTCTGTGAAGAAAAAGATAACTATATA
>ML808388.1:39948-52097 GCA_009831015.1 Picea engelmannii | reverse complement strand
AAGACAAGAGAGATTAATAGATTGGAGTGTTGGTAACCCAAGGCTCCAATTATCAAACCCTAAGGGGAAACTAGCTACTAAGGTGTAGGTAACCCTAGGCCTTAGTAGATTTCCTCCCTTTTTAACTCAATGATGAAGCAAAAATCGGATAAGATGAAGCAATGGATTCTAAGGTGTTGCAATGGCAAGGCCTTAGCACATGCTTCAAGAAAAATGGCCTTTTGACAAGATCTAGTAGGTGAAGGCTTTTAAAGCTAGGACAATAACATGTGCTAGTCTTCCTAGGGTTTAATCATGCAATTTCATAATCTTGAATGTAAATGCAAGATAAATAAGACTATAACCATTCAATTAAGAAGAATTACAGAAATATCACTTACATACACCAAAAATCATCAAGAAAATCCCTAGTTGAACACATCCACCAAGAAACTTGCCAAAATACTCCAAATTTAGCCTTCCTCAACAAGTGCGCCTAAAATTTCAGTCAAGAAACCCTAAGTTGGGCACAAATTTCAGTCCTCACAAGTTCTCACAAGTGTGAGTGAAAGATGATGAAAAATAAGAGTGATTTTCCCCTTATTTATACAGTTACAATGACCAGAATTAGATCAAAAAGCTCTATATGGCCTGTTACACATAATGTCCAATTTTTACATTAAATGTCATAATTAAACCCTAAAACAAGTTGTAAAGGTGATGTCATGCCCTTTTAGGGTGACGTTAGGCCCTTTTTGGGCAACGTTGGCCTCCTGGAGCAAAACATTAGGCCTCCTTAGGTGTCAGAATCCTGCCACACGTGCTACTTGGCACACAACTGCCTCCAAAACATCCAAAACACTGGGTGACATCATGGGTGACCTCGGTGACGTCATGGGCCTTCCAAGGCCTACATCATGGTGAAAAGGACACAACCCTGCTAGGTCCAGGCCCGCCAGGCTGTCCCTGGTGAAACGTCCTCCTCTCTCTCTTGTGCAATCCCTTGATTTTTCTCTGCCCCTGGCTGAGGTCTCAACATCCATCTGGTGGGATTTTAGCCCTATGGAGGTCCGAACTAATCATCTCCCCATATGTATCTGTCCATCGGGTGTGGCCCTGCAACATCAACAAATATGCCCTCCATGGGTTCATAAGTCACAGGGATCATAGCAATGTCAATCACATCTAATCATCAAGTTATTTAAACGTGTGCATGAAACCCCCTTTACCCGGTCAAGTGCTCAAAGACGTTATGCTATTCTACATGACAAGTTTGGAGGTGATGCTAGGATGTCCTATTCGACCCGTGCTCATTGGATGTGAGATGTTCCTGGGTGAAGACAAAATCCAGGCCATGTGAGTGGATGAGGTGGTAAGGGATGTCTGGGCAATAGGTGCAGTGATACCAGGGAAATGTATAGCTTACCTGTGGGTGCCTCTGAAGAGGGTGAGCTGCACCTTGTCATGGATGCAAATGTTTCCAAGCCCATTCATGCCTTTTATCTTTTATTCTTATTACTTTTCTTTCAAGAGGCTAGTTAAGGGACACTGCCCTGGCGTGGTGACCAGAGGTGGCAATGTTACCCACAAGCATTTTACAGAAATGAGAAGGTTGGCTCGTGATGAGACCCCCTTTCTCTTGGCAATGGCACCAAGAGCCACTACCCTGGTGTGGTGACTAGCTGTTGGTAGTGTCATACCACTACATGCCCATGGACCTAATAGGCTGGCTCATGATGAGACCCCCTATCCTTCAACTAGGTCTTGACTTATTATTTTTTATGGGTCCCTCTGTTTCTTGTTGAGAAGCCTTTTATTGCTTTCTCGGGGATCCCTGGGCGAAGTATATCAAGGTTTCATCCTTTTGGCATTTATCCTTTGCTAGCTACTTTTACCCTCTGGGCCTTTAGCCCCTTCTTCCCACACGATAAGGTACAACCCTTAAATATTTGGCCAACCCAATGCCCAGACGAGTGTAATGGGATGGATGAACGGGAAAAAGATGAAAAGTGTTAAGTATGGTGGGAACGGACGATGACCTTTCATGAATCCCCCCAGTGGCAACTCAAACCCTATGGGAACCAACTTACTAGGGCATCTTGTCATTCCCCCTAGGTGTGGTCAAGTGGAAAGGCATAAGGTCCAAGCACATGTTAGAAGCAAAAATAATTAAATGCACATATCCAAAAGTTTTGAGCATCATAGTGAGACATACCATGATACCTGAACTCATTACCTCATGGAGCAAGACCCATTTCTGCTGCAAAACCATGCCGATGTGATGGATGCTACTGCTGCTGACAAAGTGGAGGCGATGAAGAAGAAAACGATGGGCCCTCTAGGGCCATGCTCAAGTTGATCTGGCTTTCGATACTCCATGTTTAGGACCTGTGGGCCTCGAGACATAATCTCCTTAGTTATCCCTAGGCTAGGGGATAACAGGTCCCGTTGGGGTAAGTTAGTACATGAACTTCCCAGTGTCATAACTTTTGCATACGATCTCCGTTTTAGGCATGTTATAGCCTGTTGGAAAGGTCTTTTCGAGAACTACACATTATGCCGTCAAACTCTGAATTTGTCAATAGTTTGACTGTGGCAAGCCCAAAAAACGTTGTTTAGGGCCTCAAAACGGCCCCGAAAGTACAAAAAGATGTACTGACATGAAAACTGTCAAAATTGTTAATGTTATGCCATTATTATAGTTCTTTGCATTTCAATAGATAAGAGCAACATAAGAACAAGATCACTGAGAAATACACATTCACAAGAGACACAACATTTATCCTGGGAAACCCCTTAGGGGAAGAAAACCCAGCAAAAACTTCCTTATCATAAATTGCCAATACAATGTCAAGAGATAACTCAAACCAATACAGATAGTCCTCTCCAAAAGATGCGTCACTCTTCTCCCTCTCTCTTTTGCCGATAACAGATCAAAACTTTTCTCTCAAACTTAGCAAGTGAGTTGTGTTCAAATGAGGCGCTAGCCTCCTGTATTTATACAAGTTCTAGCACGTGTGAAGTGTCTCTTCACTGGCAGGGCCGACTTCTCAATCTGGGTGGGTAAACCCACCTTTATTATATTTCTGGGTCTCAATAATAACTGCTGGGGCCGACTTCTTATTCTGCCTATTACAATTGTTTGTTGACCAATCCGCAAAAGGGGATTTGGTCCTAATACAATTACCGACATGATTAATCCACAATGGGGATTAATCCTATGAATAAAATAACAATAATAATAAGAATACTCTTTGCAGTTACATTATTTTAACAATTGGGAACTAAACTTAAAGGTCAAGGGGCTTCCCTCACCCTCTCCATCCCCGAATCCCATGCAATTTGGTGTCCTGTAGAGCTGACCCCGCAAAGTAATAATGATAGTATAGGGTCAAGACTCATAAAAGGCATGACGTTTCCACATATATGATTGGCCCAAAACATCATAGACATCAAGAGGGGCAACATCACACACTACCTCATCCTTGAAGGGCTGGATGCCATAGGATAGGTGGCACGACTGGCTAACACAGAGATCTCGTCCCTAGCGAATCCACTCGATGTTGTAAGGCTGCGGGTGTGGTGTTGTCAACAACCCCAACCGTTTGACGACCTCAGCTGAGATGAGGCTCTTTTGGTTTCCACTATCAACAATGAAATGCAATGGTGTTCCTTTCATCCACATCTGTGAATGGAAGAGGCACTCCCCCTCTTCAGGATGTACTAGTTCTTCTGGTTGAATTGTTGCGGTTGTGACAATAGCAGTGGGGTGTACGTTGATGATCTGCCTTTTTTCATTATTTTCTGGATTAGATTTTGAATCAGGGTTCGACTTCTTGTCTTTGATCTCGACCACCACTCACTGTTTTGAGCGACATTCATTAGTGTTGTGCCAGGTGATTTTGTGGAAGTCGCATCACTTCCCAGTGTCATTCTTCATCTTTCCCTTACCCTTCTTTTTCTATGTCTTTGACGGGTTGTCGGGAGGCTATTGGTTAGGGCCGTTTTTATCGTGCTTTGGTTGCGGATTTGCAGACCCGAACTCTCGTTTGTTTTGGTGCCCAAATTTTTGCTTGATTTTGACAGCATATCGATAGGCAGCTCCTAGTGATGAGATGTTTAGGAAATCCATTTCGGTTTGGATGTACCTATGTAGAGTCCCACGGTATTTCAGAACCAGATGTCGCTTAGAGTCTTTGATACCCAGCTGGTACGCAAGGTATGGAAAGTATTTGTGAACTCCGACACTGTTTGGCCCTTCTCTTGCCATAGTGTGGTCCATCTCATGTACTGGTCTTCATAGTTATCAACAGGGTAATATTGTTCCTTGACCACATCCACAAAAAAATCCCAAGTGGGCTTGGCCTCATATATTCCAGATTCCTCTGTGGAACTTTTCTCCTAGTAAGTTTCCCACCAATGTTTGACACGAGGGAGAGCCTTCAAGAGTGTGAAGGTGATCTTTTCCCTGTCGAAAAAATTGTGAATAGAGAAATAACCTTCTAGCAGATTTAACCATTTTTCTGGGCATCTGCATCTATCTGACCTTCAAATACGGGAATATCAAAGTTAACTTGTACCTTGAAGGGAGAAGTTCCTCCAAAGTGGCCGATTAATGAAGATGCGCCTGTTGCTATCGGAAGGCGTTGAAGGATGTGGGAAAAATTCTCCATCATTTCATCCCTCTGTCGTGCGAGAGCTTGCTCAAACAATAGGTTAATAGAATCTTTTTCTTCGCCGTTTTTCTTTTCTTCTGCCATAGAGGGTTTCTTGGGCGTGCGAGAGCGATTTTCCTCAAGAGAGACAAGCTCGAGACCCAACTTGCTATACTCGGACCTTGTTCGGGACATGCACTGAAAAAATATCAAGAGAAGCCTGCTCTGATACCACTGATCTGGATTATTTTCAGAATGAAATGAAAGCAGATATATTACAATGAAATACACATAAATATTGCCAGAAACAGAGAAATACATTAATACATGATTTCTATTAATGAAATAAATGTACAGAGACTGTAAAAATACAAAGTGCAAGACTCGCTAGAATGGTGGCATCTTTATCTCTGAGAAGAGATGTGACGGCTATGCTCATTCGCAAGATGAGTACAATGAGGCTCTGAAGGCCTTTTTACAATAAACATGAATGCCAAAACCCTAGACATCCAAAAACCTAACCCTAAGAGATGAAAAAAAGTCATGTGGGCCCCATTGGGGTAAGTTAGTACATCAACTTCCCGGGGTCTTAACTTTTGCATACGATGTCCGTTTTAGGCGTGTGATAGCCCGTTGGGAAGGTCTTTTCTAGAACTACACATTATGCCGTCAAATTTTGACTTTGTGAACAATTTGACTGTATCAAGCCCAAAAAATGTTGTTTAGGGCCTCAAAACGGCCCCGGAAGTATAGAAAGAATTACTGACATGAAAACTGCCAAAATAAGCTAGTTGGAATGGGTGGGCGGCCACCAATATCCACAAGGGTGCTGTGTAGGGCTTCAAGATAGCCCCAGAAGTGCATAACCCACAATTACAAATAGATGTCACCGTTACAGAGAAATGTGTTGAATTAAAAACTGTCAAGATGTGCCAAGTGGAATTTGGAACAGGTGGGTGGCCACCAATATCTGCCTGGATCACCCTCCCACATAATTCCTCAGATACCCCTCCACCTATTTGTTGACGATCTCTGTCTGCCCATCTATTTGGGGGTGGTAGCTAGTACTCGTGGCTAACTCTGTGCCCACCAACATGAAGAGTTCTTGCCAAAATGCGCTGATGAAGCACCCATCTCTGTCACTGACTATCTACCTGGGTAAACCGTGCAATCTAAAGACCTCCCTGAAAAATAGTTCTACTACCTGTATAGCCTTGTAGTCCATGGGTATGGCAAAGAAATTTGCAAATTTGGTCAGCCCGTTGACCACTACAAAAATACAGTCCCTGCCCTGCACTCGAGGAAGTCCTGTAATGAAGTCCATAGAAATGCTTTCCCATTTCTACTCCGAAATGGGTAGAGGCTGAAGTAACCCCACGGGGTGTGTCTTCTCAGACTTGTTTTGCTGACAAGTCGTGCACTCTCGGATGTGCCTCAATACATCATCCTTGAAACCCTTCCATGAGAATCTCTCCCTGATTTTCCGCTATGTTTTGAAGAATCCCTGATGCCCAGCTGTAGGTGAGTCGTGGCAAACCTTTAGGACCTTCCCTTTCAAAGTAGATTTTGGAGCTAAATAGATCCGGTCCTTGTAGAAAATGACATCGTCTCACAAGGTATTTATCATCCACCACCTGTCAATCCAGTACCTCATAGACAAACTTGTTTTTGGACTCTGGAGTACTCCACCAACAAATGTGCCTTCCAATCTGTGCAAATAACCATCATCGAACACCCTGCTAGCCTCCTGGACAAAGCATCTACTACGACATTCCTTTTTTCTTTAACATACTCAATGTCAAAGTCAAAGGCTTGAATCTTCGAGACCCATTTCTGTTGTCTCTCGCGAAGGTCTTTCTGATCCAGGAAATACTTGAGACTGTTGTGATCAGTCTTCACCACAAACCTACTACCCACCAGATACTGCCTGAATTTGGTTAAGGCGTGCATGATTGCTAGCATTTCCTTGTTGTATATCAAATAGAGTCTCTCCGACTCACTTAGCTTCCTTCTCTTGAAAACAATGGGATGGCCCCCCTGCATCAAAACTGCTCCAATCCACACCCCTGATGCATCGCACTCTAGGACAAACGACTGAGAGAAATCTGGAAGGGCTAGAACAGGGCATGTGCTCATAACCTCCTTCATTTTCTCAAAAGTCTGTTGTGACTCATCAGTCCACTGAAAAGCACCCTTCTTAGTTAGATCGGTGAGTGGTGCTCCCAACTGTGAAAAACCCCTGACAAACCGCCTGTAGTAACTGCATAACCCAAAGAATCCCTTCAGCTCTGTGAGGTTCTTGGGTGTTGGAACTTGGCCAATCCAGAATGGCCCTGATCTTCTCCTGATGAACCTGTACTCCATCCTCACTGATGATATGCCCCAAGTACAATAGTTCTCTCATCCCGAACTCACACTTGAACTCCTTGGCATAGAATGACTGTGCCTGCATAATGCCTAAGATCTCCTCCAAGTGTGCCAAATGCTCAACCCACGTCCTGCTGTAAATCAAGATATCGTCGAAGAATACCAAAAGGTACTTCCTCAACTGTCCTCTAAAGATGTGATTCATGCAAGACTGGAATGTGGTTGGTCCATTGGTCAATCCAAACAGCATGGCCAAAAACTCAAAGTGCCCAAAATGGCACCGGAAAGTTGTCTTCTCTATGTCCTACTCTATGATGTTGATCTGATGGTATCCTGACCGTAGATTAATTTTGGTGAAGAAGACTGCCCCATGTAGCTCGTCCATCAACTCATCTATGCGCGGAATGGGGTACCTGTTTTTGATCGTCTTCTTATTAAGGGCTCTGTAGTCTATGCACAACCTCAATGTGCCATCTTTCTTTAGTACCAGTACAACTGAAGAAGCAAAAGGACTCATTCTGGGCCTGATATGCCCCATTGCAAGCAATTCCTTGATCGCTTTCTCGATCTCGTCCTTGAATCTTTTGTGGTGTCTATAGGCAACGATTATTACAAGTGTAGCCCCCCCGCCTCTAACTCAATAGTATGGTCAAACCCCCTGTCTGGTGGCTTCCCTAGTGGTATCGGCCCAAACACTGGCTCATACTGACTCAAAAGCTCTCTGATCTGTGGATGGTAATGCTCTCTACTCTTTGAATCCTTCCGGGTGGTGATCAAACACTCTGCTGCATATGCTACATCATCGTGGAGGAAGATCTGCTCCATCTTCGTTGATACTGCTCTGGGTGCTCCTGTAGACATACCTCTCAATACTACCCTCGACCCGCTGGCATCTCTGAAACTCATGGTCAACGTCTGATAGTTGAACCCAATCTCTCCCAATGAATATAGCCACTGCACCGCAAACACTGCATCTGTATCTGATAGGTCAACTACATAGAAAGTATCTGTCAGGGTGTAGTTTCCTAGCTTGACCTCTAGGCCGGGAATCATATCCAAGCATGTCATAGTATACCCATTTTCCATGGCCACGGTAAACCCCTCAAACTCCTCAGTGCGTAACCCCCTTCGGGATACTAAAGACGCATCAATGAAATTGTGGGTGGCCCCACCATCTACTAAAGTTGTCATGCGTTGCCCTTGTATAAGGCCCTTGAGCCTGAGAGTCTTGTACCTAGGTACTCCTGAAAGGGTCACTATAGTGCCCCTTTTCACCTCTCTGCAAGGTTTTGTCTCCCCCGTTGGTTGTGCCTCTACTTGTGGCTGAGCCGCTGAGGTTTCTTCGAAGGCCACTCTGGCTCCTGTGTAGGCTCATCCTCTGAGTCGTTGTCTGCCTGTGACTCGATCTCCTCCTCCTCCTCACTGCTTGATTCCACCTCAATGTAGTGAATTTTCCCCTTGCCCATGCACCAATGCCCTGGGACCCAAGGGTCTTTGTAAGAGAAGCAAAGCTTCTTCCTCGTCAATTCCCGTCTGGTATCATCATCCAACTTGGGCTTACCCTTCCAATCCCTCTCAGGATTCTTTTGTTCCTTGTCTCTCTATGGCACAAAGGGTTTGGTAAAGGGTTTGGGTTTCAACACTGAGTCCCCCATGTATCTAGTGCGCACAATGGTGTAATGTCCCCACTTTGGGACATCAGGGTATTACACAGTGTTATGATGACTAGGGTAGCCACTTGGAGATTATAGCGAGTACATGAGCTATTGAGGGATATTTTGGGGTCTGACTTGCATCTCTCATCCTATTTCATCATTATGATCCATTCCACACAGATTGGCTTTGGTTTTGTTGCATTCCGACGATTTCCATGATTTTGAGTATTTTGAGCTATAAGTTAATTAAAGTCACTGAAGAGGTCATTTTGGGCACAATACTTGGAGGAACCTCTCAGTGTAATAGCTCATTGGAATCGGGAGGAACAACACTACAGGATAGGATGATGAGAAGTGACTTTCAGTGGCCAGGGAAGCCACAAGGAGAGATAAGGTGTTTTTCAGAGGTAAAAAGGTTAATTAATTAAAGTGATTTAATTAATTAATTAATAATTAATAAAATGAAAGTCACTTTGGAGGGAAAAGGTGAGTAGGAAGTATAAAGGAGAGGCAAGGGCCTCTATTCTCTCATTCAGGCATGATCATCTTTTGATATCTGGCTTCTAGCTGGTGAGCCCATACCTTGGGGGTTTTGAGGGTTTTGACTTAACAAACCCTAGAGGATGATTCGATGGTGAAAGATTCCACCTAGCTCGTCCCAACCTTGGTCTCAAGGATGCAATACTTCCCCACACCATTCTAGTTCGGATCTACCCAGTGTAGGAGGGTTCTACACCAGCCACAGGCACAAGAAGAAAGAAGGCGCACCAGTAGAGGGTTTCCAGCAAGAGGGGTGCACTTGTGGAGCTAGGCTCATTCATTTTGGTGGAGGAGAAGAGATTTCAGGAATTCTGGGTATTGGGTTTTCCTTACAGGTGCCATAGCGCCATTCTTGGTTGCTTCCGGAGATATTTTGAGGGAGGATTGATTTGCTTTGAGAGGGACAAATTCCCCAAGAGGAGGGCGCATCATTCTTTGGAGGGTGGCTAGATCCAAGGGTCTAGCAGGTCTTTTGACGATTTGAGCATTTGGGTTTTCCTTGCGGTGTCCCGATCTATCATTCTAGTGGGTTTGTGGAGCATTGGAGGTCTCTAGGAGGGAGGCCGAATTATCTAGGGTTTCAGGCATCCAGGGGGGCGCACCATTCCTTGGAGGGAGACTAGGTCCATCACTTTGAGAGGGATCTTGGAGATTTGAGCACCTGGGTTGTCCTTGCAGTTGCCCGATCTATAGTTTGGCATATTCATCGTAGGGTTTGGTGTTCTTTGGCAACAGGGCCGAATTGTGAGGGTATCCAGTGTTTCAGCAGAGCGCAGCATCATCCAGCTTGGGGTCTTGGTACTTCATATGGCCCTGATCTATTCTTGCATTGGTCTTCATTGAGTATTCCGCCTTTGGAGGCTTGTAGTCTTCTATTGGAGCATTTTGTAGCAGCTCTTAGTATGATTATTGGGTCCATCTGTTGAGCATTCCAGATCTGCATCATCCTTGTATTAGGTTCTTATTATTGTGAATAAAGATCAGAATTGAATCATTTTGGGTTGTCTACTATATTGTTGATCTTGCATATGGTTGTGGTATGTTTCATTGCGTTATCTTCTTATCTGTTGCTGCAAACACACATAAATTATTAGTATTGTTATCCTCGCTTTTTAGGGATAACTAGGAGATCATGTCTCGAGGCCCACAGATCCTAGACATGGAGTACCGAGAGCAAGATTGACCTGAGCATGGCCCTAGAGGGCCCATCCTTTTCTTCTTCCATTAACTTTGTCTTGTCAGCAGCAACAACATCCATCACCATCGGCTTGGTCTTGTATCAGAAGAGGTTCTTGCTCCATGAGGTAATTGGTCCAGGTATCATGGTATGTGTCACTTTTGATCATTGAAACCTTTAAATATATGCATCTGATTCCTTTTATCTCTAACAACTGCTTGGATCTTACATTAGCCCACTTGACCATGCTTGGGGAAATTGACAGGATGCCCTAGCAAGCCTGTGCCCATAGGTTTTGGTTTGCCACTGGGGAATTTCTGAAAATCCATCGTTTGCTCCCATCATACTACCACTTTTACATCTTATCTCCCGCTCATTTACCCCATTCTCCTTGTCCGGGCATTGGGTTGGCCTATTTGCAGGATTGCACCTTATCGCGTGGGAAGAAGGGGCTAAAGGCCCAGAAGGTAAAAGCAGCTGGTAAAAGACAAAAAGCCTAGAAATAAAACCTCGAGATGCTTCGCCCAGGGATCCCCGAGAAGGCAATAAAAGGCCTCTCAGCAAGAAACAAGAGGGACCTGGAAAATAACAAACAAGACCTAGTCAGAGGATAGGGGGTCTCATCGCGAGTCAGCCTATTAGGTTCATGGGTACCTAACAGTATGACATTGCCACCATCTGGTCACCATGCCAGGGCAGTGACCTTTGGTTGCATGGCCAAGGGAAAGGGGCTCTCATCACGAGCCAACCTTCTCATCTCTGTGAAAGTACTTGTGGGTAACACTGTCAGCTTTGGTCACCATGCCAAGGCAGTGTCCTTTGGTTAGCCCTTGAATAAAAAGAAAAAGAAAAAGAATAAAGCAAGAAAAGAATAAAGGCAAGGACGGGCTTGGAAAAAATGCATCCATGACAGGTACAGCTCGCCTTCTACAAAGGCACCCACAGATAACATTATGCATCCTTGGCCCTCACTGTACCCACATGTCTGGACATCCCCTAGCCACGTCACCTCACTTACATGGCTTGGATGAAATCTTCTTGGGAACTTTCCTTTTCTTATGCACACTAGCCCAATAGGACGTCTTGTCTTTTTCTCCAATCTTGTATTGCAGGTTTTTGTAATGTCTTTGAGCTATTGATTGATGTATTAGGGTTTTTATGCATATGTTTAATAATATTGATGATGAGATGTGATTAACATTGCTATGATCTCGGTGACTGATGAGCCCATGGAGGGCATAACTTTTGATGTGCAGGACCATGCCCGACGGACAGGTACCATTTGGATCGGTACACATGGGGAGATGACCAGTTCAGACCTCCATGGGGCTGAAGAGCCCACCAGATGGATGTTGAGACCCCATCAGGGGGTAGAGACAGGATGGAGATGGATCAGGGCTTTGGCACCAAAGAGGAAGAGGACGTTCTATCAGAGGCACTTCGACAGGACTAGACCTGGGGGGAATGGCCCCTTTTTAGTGGAATGCCAACCTTGGAAGGCTTGGGACGTCTCCATCTTCACCATGACGTCATCCATCTTCATGGATGCTTTTGGAGGTAGACTGGGCAGCAGTGGCACGTGTGGCATGTTGGAGAGGCCCCTAGGGGGCTAACGTTTTGCTCCTTGGTGTCCCATTTGCCCTAGAAAGGGCTAGCGCCTCCCTTGAAGGGGCTTTCACTCTCATTTTTACTTGATTAGGGCTTTTTACTTAGCATTTAATGTAAAAACAATATTATTTTGACATTATGGCCTTGTCGGCCTTTTTATGACCTAAA
>ML808388.1:18242-33030 GCA_009831015.1 Picea engelmannii | reverse complement strand
TATTGCATGTGTGAGGGAAAAACTCATGGGAAATCAACCAGGCTGAAAAGCCCAATTGACAACCTGAGGATAAAAAACCCTCGTTGAAAAGAACTCTCCCAATGAAAACATCCCAAGGTACCTGACCTAACTATGATCCATGCAGACTTATTACATTATTAACCCACGTAGGGGTGCAAAAATTTCGTTTACAAAATTTTGTGCTGGAGAATAAAATGCCCAAGTAGAACCAATACTGTCTTCAACATACTTGCATCTGATGATGCATTCTTCATGGCACATGAGTTGACCCCCTAGCTGAATAGGCGGTCAACAAGTCCCGTGTCAAGCCATGTGTCCTGGTGCTAACCCCTCGCACGCCCCAAAATCTTGGGGTTGATCCCTGGTCCTTAGCCCTGCTTGCATGCGGTGCCATGTGGCCTTGCACTGGCCCACTCTGACCGGGCCTTGGCCCTAAAACCGCACCCAACTCACCACATAAACCACAAATCTCGCATAGGGGCTAAGTCCTATGGTTAGCCCGGTCGGTTCGCCCGCTTTCGCGAAGACATGTGTCTTGTCCGGAGGTTATGGGTTCGAAACCTTTGGAGGCGGAACAAATTTTTTGACCCAGCCAATATTGGCAAATTTCGGGCTGCCACGTGGTTCCCTGTGATTAGGCCACGTGTCACCCTGTGGTTGGCTCGTACGGTCTAGTCATCGCACAGTCAGCAACCTAGTCAATATGCACAGTGAACTGCCACGTCACCTGCCATGTCACTGTCGTACAACCACATGTCGTACCTTGAGCCTGCCACGTCAACATCTGTACAACCTAGTCACCTTGCTACGTTAGCATCTGTACAACGATCTATGATCCGTACCTTTGTTGAGAAAATCGGCAAAAAATCGTTGGAAAAATCGGGAAAATTGCAAAAATCGGAAAAAATCGGGAAAAATAAAAAAAAATCAGGAAAAATCGAAAAAAATCGGGAAAAATCGATTTTTAAGTTTGCCGATATATTGCCGATGTTTTGGCGATTTTACAAAACGATGTTTTCTGGACCTTGGCGATTTTTTCCCCGAAACGATTTTTGTAACACTGATCCGTACTGCCACGTGTCGGCCTGTCATTGGGCCATGTGTCGCGTTCGTACAGTGCCACGTGTCGCGTTCGTACAGTGCCACATGTCAGTTTTTGATTGGTCCACATAAGCCCCTAAAAACGCCAAAAACGAGTGACACGTGTCACCTCCTCGTGCTGCCACGTGTCCCTGCAGATGTCATCATGACGTCATGCTATCGTCACATGTCGTACTGCTGACGTCAACAGTATGGCCTGTTGACTTTGGATCAGTTGACTTTTTTGCCTGTTTGGTAAATCGATCAAAACGCTATATCTTTCGCATAATGTCCATTTGCAGAAGAAATTATATGGCCAGAATTGGCATGACGAGCCTGACGCAATGGTGCTGGTTTCGTCCGATTCTGAGAACTTTGATTTTTAGGCCTTCCTGGATCCATTTTGGATCATGCCTCCCCACTAAGACCTTTTGGTCCTCCAAAAGGGTATTAACCAGTCCTCAAGTGCGGGATAGGCCACACCACTTGTCCTTTGTCTTTAAACTCTATCTTGTGCACCTGTCGCATCATAATCAATTGCAAAACAACCATGACAACTGAAAGCATATTGTTAGCCACTTGAATTCGTTCACATCTTACTGAAGCCACTACCATCCATGTTGAAAACATTAGCAATGATAACATCAGAAATATGACTGCAAATGAACTAATATGTTTGATGTGCTTGCACGACATTAGCTTATCTTGAAGCAACGTATGATTGAATTTCCATTCTACAACCATCTCATGTTCATGCTTAAGATCAACTGCTTTACTTGGCACAATTATAGGTGTGTTGCTTGCATAAGCTGCCTTCCTTAATTGTTCCATCGTTTGAAGAGATTGATTTTCTTTTAAGTGATGAGCATGTACAACATATTCATTGCCTTCTTTAGTTAAGTGATATTGATTCTGTTCCCTGTAGAAGATTGCTTTACGATCATACAAATAAGGGCTGCCTAAGACCATTCCACATTCATTTAGTGGCACCACATCACACGTTACGTCGTCTACAAGCTTTGATGAAATTGCAAACTTTAAAGTGCATTGCTTTGTTATGTGCAATTTATGATTGTTGCTTATCCATTTAAGTGAGTAAGGTTTATGATGTAGCTTAGTTGTGAATCCCAATTGTTTAACCACTTCCTCGGAAATTAGGTTAGATTGAGATCCACTATCTATCAATGTATCGATCTTAGTATGTTTCATTATCACCCTTATGTGAAACAATTTACTTCTAGAATCATATCCATCACTAATTTTATCTGTCAAACCAACAGCTGTGATTTTAGTCTCATCACCTGAATCATATCCCAAGTCTGTTGGCCGTGTTGCTGCTGCAACTGTTTGCCTCCCTTTCCTCTCTTTGAACCATTTCGGTCTCTTCTCTGGGTGCAATTGCCAGCAATGGTCATCATCGTGCCCTTCTTTCTTGCAATGCTTGCAAGAGAGTTTCTCCTCCTTCCTTGTCGCTGAATTTACTTTCTTTCGATTCCCCTTTCTTTTGTCTTCTTTCCTTGAAGACGATTCCCCTGATACACCAACTCCCGTTTTCCCTGCTTCAATGTATGTTGCTTGAACAGAAACCTCATCAAGATTAGTAGGTCCAAACATAAATACAGTGTTACGAATATGTGCTGGTAAACCTCCTATATACTTCATAAGAGTTTTTTGTGTATGTAATGGAATATTTAACATTAATGCCATCTTACGAAATTCATCTGTGTATTCTTGCACTGTTTGTCCTTTTCTTAGTTTAAGACTTTGCCATTCAATTACAGCCTTTTCCTTATAACCCAAAGGATAAAATTGCTTTCTAAGTGCAAAAAAAAATCTTGCCATGATGGAAATACATTACCAACTTGCTGCGTACCATGTTGCAACTTACTCTGCCACCAGATGAGTGTTGTGCCTGCAAGACAAAGCGATGCCAACTTGATTTGGGTTGCCTCATCTTTGCTTTGTTGCACACTGCAATAAACTTCCATTTGTCTGACCCAATTATCAAGCCTCTCAGCATTGACTTCACCATCATACATGGGCATTTCGAATTTCACACCAAGCTTAAGTAATGGCATATCACGCGGTAGAAGTTGCACTTGTACTTGAAGAAGAAGATGATGGAGATGAAGGAGGTGAAGGAGGAGGTTTAGGAGGATCCTCTCCTTCACTTTTGTCTTGTTTTGAAGATTCCCCTTAGAAAGGCCTCTTCCGTTCCAAGTAATCCTCATATAAGAGCTTTACCATCTTAGACATGGCGAATAAAGTCTTTTGCAACTCTATCTCATTCTGAGACATTCCTTCTTTCGATGCCATCTTCTCACTTTGAGAAGTCCTCTTTCTTGATCCAATCTCGGGATCCCCTTCTACAAGCTCGCCTTCACCATGACTTAGCTTTTCCTTGGTAATCATGCAAACTCAAACAACCAATTGTCAACTTGCTCTGATACCACTTGATCCGTAAATGATCTTTAAAGACTTGGTTGAGTTTTAAACATGTGTTCAATTACCATTTAGGAATTAAGGAAAGACGAAGAACTTAATGAGAGATTATTGCAACCATCATAAAGAAATGCAGATCAGAATATAAGCATAAAGAACAACAAACCATAACAACAAGGTTGTTAACGGAGTTCGACAAGACTGTCTACGTCTCTGGGCCTTTGTCTTAGTGGGGGAGGCTTTATTATTTCTCTTCAATGCTTCAAAAGTACATCATACATGTATCAAAAGGATTACAAACTGGTCTGGTTGTGTTCTGCTCGACCTCAAGAATCCAACACAATTGACAACACTGAAAAAGGTTGAGTGTAGCTCCCGGAATTGTCCTCCAATGTTCGCTTCCTCAATGGCTTCCCTGCATAAAAATGGCTTCAAGCTTCACAAAATCATCATCATTCTGCTAATATGAAGTTATGAACCTCCTAGTCTGTCAAAAACCTTTGATTTATATAGGATTTGAGTTGGGGATCCTATCCCAACTTCCTCCCAAGATCTGGCCTCAAATCAGGCTCGAGATCCCCCCAAAATGGGCAAAATCCACTAAAATCAGCATTAAAAGCTTAAAAAATCATATAGTATAGTTTGAAAACCCAAAACTTGCCAAATATTGGGCGCAACCCCTTTCTCCCGGGCCCCTGGTCATATGGGCGCTGCCATATGGCCGAGGGCTAGGCGTTGGTCCTAGTCCTCCGATCAAGCCCCTTGTTTCTCGGCCCTTGGTCCTGTGTCAAGCCATGTGTCCTGGTGCTAACCCCTCGCAGGCCCCAAAATCCTGGTGCTGATCCCTAGTCACGTGGGGCGCCATGTGGCCTCGCGTTGGCCCCCTCCGATGGTGGCTTAGCCCTAAAACCGCGCCCAACTCACCACATAAACCACGATTCTTGCATAGGGGCTAAGTCCTATGGTTAGGCCGGTCGGTTTGCCCCCTTTCGCGAAGACGTGGCTTGTCCAGAGGTTATGGGTTCGAAACCTTCGGAAGTGGAACACATTTTTTGACCCAACCAATATTGGCAAATTCCGGGGTGCCACGTGGCGCCTTGTGATTGGGCCACGTGTCACCCTGTGGTTGGCCCGTACGGTCCAGTCACCACACAGTAAAAAACCTAGTCAACTGCCATGGAACTACCGTATAGCCACATGTCGTACCCTAAGCCTACCACGTCAGCATCCGTACAACCCAATCACCCTTCCACGTCAGCATCCGTACAACCACCTGTCATCTGTACTGCCACGTTTCAGCCTGTCATTGGGCCACGTCAGTGTCCGTACAATGCCATGTGTTAGTTTTTGATTGGTCCACATAAGCCCCTGAAAAATCCAAAAATGAGTGACACATGTCACCTCCTCGTGCTTCCATGTGTCCTTGCTGACGTCATCATGACTTCATGTTGACGTCACCTGTCATTCTGCTAATGTCAATAGTACGACCTGTTGACTTTTGAGCAATTGAATTTTTTGCATGTTTGGGAAATCGATCAGAACGCGATATCTTTTGCATACGGTGTCCATTTTCAGAAAAAATTATATGGCCGGAATCGACGCGACAAGCTCTCGCGTCGATGCAATGGCGCTAGTTTCGTCCGATTCTGAGAACTTTGATTTTTAGGCCTTCCTGGATTCATTTTGGATTAGCACAATGGCCTTCTGTAGGGTGTGAGGCTTGAAAGCCTTAACCCAACCCCTCAATGGCTCCGTCAATGCCTCGGTGAACAACATCACCAACCTATGCTCTGAAATATCTGATACGGCCATTGCCTTCCATTGGAACTCTGTGTTAAATGCCTTGACTGACCCTCTCTGTCTCAACTATGTCAGATCCCTAAAATGGAGTTCTGGGTCCCTCCTGTCAAACCTCTCCATCAACCTCTCGGTGAACTCCAAATATGATGTAATGCGGCTGTGACCCAAAGTCACCAGCCCATGATACCACCACTCTTGGGCCTCCCCATCCAAGTGCAAGGTAGCGAAGCTAATAGCTTCTGACTCCATCATCAGGTTGAGCTTGAAATACGTGTCAAGCTTTTGTACCCACTAACTGCTCATGTGTCATACTGATAACTGTCGGAAGCCCTCCATGCTCACCCTCATGAGAATCTGAATCTGTGTCGCCCTCTGAGATATATGCTATCCAATGGCCTACGATGCCCACCATCACACCCAAGGTCTCAATTGCCAGTCTCTAATGATCCACCCCTGTCCTGCTGCATGCAATAAAAACACTCCTGTCAGGTGGTCCCAACCTATCAACTCTCCCTGTCCCCTGCCGCTGTTTATCTCCCCCTATGTTACTGTCAATGATGAAAGTGTCGGGGAAGGCTAACAAAAACATCTATAACCGACTGTAGGACTGGAAAGTATCATATGCTTTGGTCAATCCCAAGGATTCAACCAAAAGCTCGTCCACCGACACCCATGGTAAATAATCACCTATAGTCATCACTGAACCCCACTCATCAGGTACAACCGGGGGTAACTCCTCAAACTATTGGTCAACCACTCTCCATCCATCATCGCTCATGCAACTGTTGATACTGTGAAGGTGATCTCCCAGATCTATACATTGCTGCAAGGGAGAGGAATCTCTATGCTCTACTAAGTACGTCTCCTCCCTGCAATCCAGTGCATCCCTCTGAATCCCACTGTACACCTCGACATGTCTCTGTGAACTATCACTCACCACTGTATGCTCTTGCATATTCATGTAATCTCCTGTATACTCCTGCAACATCATGGATCCTGGTTGTACTACTGGGTCAACCTCTACATGAAGGTCATCAAATTCTAGAACACAAATGGAAGTGTCCTCATAACTGCCCCTGGCTCTGGAGTCCTCATGCGTGTGTGAGTGCTCGACTGTCTCAAAGATCCTCGTGGAGGGTAGCTCCTGTGACACATGGACATCCTCCTGTGTCTCTGGATCATATTTCTCCATCGTCATCAGTGATCCTGTGTACTCCTCATGCTCCTCCATCAACTGGTGCTCCTCTGCTAAACCACCAACATCCCCTAGCAATGTGGCTGGAGGATATAATTGACTCTCTACTAAGATAGATGTAGTGGATCTCTGTCCAATCTCCTCCAGGAGCTCCTCTGATCTGGACTCTGATTCTTGAAGGGCTGTCTATGTGCCTTCCAAGAATCTGCGTGTGCTCCTCAACTCATAAGTGAGTCGGTCCACCTCCAACTCCTGCTCCATTAGGGCCCTGTGATACATCTCGCCAACCTCCAATAGGTAGTCTTTGTCCATCAACAACTGCTGGTAGTCAACCCTCATCATGGTCACTCTCTCCTTGAGAGTATGAAAGTCATCCATGGAAAATCCCCCATTTGAACTATCATGTGCCATTGATGCCCTCCAACAACAATCTGCCACCAATGCATGTGTGTCATTAATGCGTCTAGTGGCTGCCATGATCATTTCCTCACCGACTCTCAACTGTCCTGCCAAGTGTCGTGACTCCTGATCACAATCATGTTGAGGTGCTACCTCATGCCCCTAACTGCTAGTGTCAACCATGGAATTCCCAACAACACTCTCTGCAAAAGATAAGGAATTGAACTGCCCACTGTCCCCTGTGCTGGTGGGTCCTCCTGTATGCCATTACACACCATCACCAACTGCTAGCTCCCTCCGAATCACACTGTATCTTGTATGGGTAGCTGTATACTTCTTTAGTCCAAGCAACCAGGCCTTCGCTTCCTCTCCTCTCTTTATCTCACCGTCGAAAGAGGGTGGTTTGGCCTTCTTGAATTCTTCGAGATTATGACTTTTAGAATGCTTTCGCTTCTTCCGTTTTCTTCGGGAATATGAATTAGTTCTACTACTAGAAGATCCCTTCGAGTCGCCAGTTTCCTTTCCAGAGGAAACGTTCGTCGCCCGTCCCCTATCTCCGGGGTAGGCCTTCCATGAGGTGCCCTTCCCAGTGTAGCCACTCAAAAGGCCACGTTTCCGTATCTCAGGTGGACTTCGACTCTTTTTTGTTTGTCGTTGATACTCGTGACTGGTGTCAGGTCCATGCTGCAGTTGTCTTTGTATGTCGGATAAACTCTGCAGCAAGACTGCATTAATTTCTGTTTGCTTCTCTTTCTCTTTTATCAACCTCTCTTTATCGGCCTTGCAGCTTTGTAGCTCAGCCATGAGACTCCTCATAGTCTCAGCTAGATCCGGAGGGGTCTCTACAACCCTCCTTTCATCAGACTCTTCATCTCTATTGTGGGAGCCGTCCCCCACCTTGTGGTGCGTCACCATTATATACGTCTGCAGTTTTCATGCGGTTGATCGTTCGCTTGCGTGTAGACAAAACACTTGTTGTTAGCTAACATTATATTCATTCATAACCAACACATAAATTCACATTTCTCAAATGCATACACATAGTAGGGATTTCATTCTTTTCTTTAATAACATTCTTAACTTCAACTTTTGGTAAAGGGGGTTAAGATAGAGTGTTACTCTTTTTAAGAGTACTTCAAACGGAGTTTCTACACGACTTGTTCATGAGCCTAAGCAGGCCGAGTGTTGTAACCATGCTCTGATACCAATTTGTCACACACCCACGACGGCATAACAAAATTTTTGCCTTTTTCTCAAGGACAAAATTCCCAAATTCCTACAGGGGCCTAGCACATGCTAGCTCATTCCTCATCCTCCACCATGTGATCGAGACCCGCGACCATAGGCTTAGTTTAAAAGGATCATTGCATTTCGCAACATCGGGGCTCTCGATGCAAGGCGTCCCAACCTCTTCATTTCCTTCAATCCCGAAAGCAATTAAGGGGCCTAGCGCGTGCTATCCCTCTCACCTATGATCACGACGTGACACTCCTCCACACGATCACGACGTTGTCCTGTGACCTAGGGCCAACTCACTGAGCATGTCGGGGTTTCGTATGCCGGGATTTCACGACTTGCGAAACCGAGAGATTCTGTGCTTTGGTCTCTCGGACGCCGAAACACCGAAACTCATTCATGCTAAATCGACGGTCCTCGCTGTCCCCTGATCAAGGGCCCACGTTCCTCTGAATGCTGGGTCGGGACTACGCGACTCGACACTTTGCGAAGTTTCTCCTCTCGAATTCCCAGACTCCCGAATTGCCGAAATTCCCTTCTGGACGATCGACGGTCCAGATCACTCTTGGATCAACGACCATGATTACGTCACAATTTTGCGAATCGTGAGTTTGTACGGTCCTACCCTTTGACCACTCCAAGTCGCGAGTTAGCGAAATGCCACCCGACTGCCACGCGTCCCTGCTGAATGGATGGTCTTGATTAAATCGAGACTTTCAAGACTATGACGAGTCCATCCTCCTATCTACACAAGGGTTAAGATCAACGGCCTAGATAGCTCCCGATGGGTCTTGGGATCTACGGTCCCGGTTCCATCGCTACTTGCGAAGGCTGAAGGGGTCGAGGCGTTAACTCCCGCGCTCCTCCTCTAGATCCATTGGTCCTAACAGACCTGGGGTATTTCCGAAAGGATCTCGTCCGTTCGTCTACCAAACGAAGGGATACTCCCTTTCGATAATTGGATTCGCTATCCTTTCTAAACTTAGGTCATGAAATTCAACCTTTCGGAGCTTCAAACTCCCATGACTCCGAAACCTTAGAGAACTACTCTCTCTTGCACAGGTTTTCCAGACCCGGATCACATGAACCTTCAAATGGTTCTTGGGCAATTATCCCTGATTTTAGTCGGCTTTCTGGGTAAAGGCTTGATATGGTTCCAAAGTTATGAGGCGATTCCCGGGGAATGGTGCTCTCGAGGAGCCATCCTAGAATATTGCGAAGGTCAACCAGATGGGTCTATTCTCAATGGGATGAACGCATACTTTGAAATTAACTAATTTACACAGACATCAACTATGGCATATAAGTATAAACATTCATCCATGATATTCAATTCAAAATATAAGGCATAAAACACTTATCAGAACTACAAGGCGTGATGCAACTGCTGAGAGAGGTGCTCGTTTCCACCCAACCGTAGGCTCAGTGACTCCAAACGGATTTACCACTAGCCACCCCCGAGCTAGACCACGATGCTCTAAGATTCAATCTCTTACTTCCAGCTCAACAGAAGTCAAGGACGAAGGTTACTCTCTTTCTCTTGATAGAGACAAAAATAGAGGACGAAAGTTACTCTCCTTCTTCTGTGTTCAGAACTCCCTGTGGTTCCAGGGTTTTGTGGTTCTCTTCTGCGATCCCTGTCGCGCGCGCTCTCTTTCTCTACCCTTCCCACACTTCCTTTCTTGCCCTTCTCTGCAAGATTGCGTGTGGCGCGAATTCCCCCGTCCGTGGTCAGGTATGAGAGCTTTACGGATGGGCGGTTCGCCCCATCTTCTCATTAATTCTTGAGGAGCCTCCCCACCTACCATCCTGACGGGAAATTCATTCTAGGGTTAGAGAGTTGCCTTGGTCTTTGAGCAAGTAAAAGCCAGTATGGTACTGGTTCCGTGGAAGTTAACACAACCATTCCAGGTCCCTTCCACCACCCTTCATTAGCCATCGTGGTCTCTTTTAGCGCATCCCCCTCCCAACAGTCATGCAACACGTATTCATAACATAATTTACATTCATCGAACTTTTATACAAAGGTCCATCAAATCAAACATTCACACCTTGAGTTTGCCATAGTTCTTGGTCAATATAGTTATTTTTACAGACTGGGGGAAACAGGGTGTTACATCGGCCAAAGTGATTGGGACTCGACATGAGAAGCTGTACAAGCTCATGTTTCAGCCAGATAGTGCATTATATCATACTACCGGCAGTAGTGATCTTTGTGAGCTATGGCATAGGAGGATGGCCCATTTGCATCATGGGGCTCTGAGGATACTGAGGGAGATTGTGACTGGAGTGCCAGAGTTCAGTACAAAGCACCAGGAGTTGTGCAAGGGGTGTGCTTTGGGAAAGTACACCAAGACTTCTTTTCCAAGTAGTGACAACAAAGCAACAAGTATACTTGATCTGATTCATTCTGACGTATGTGGTCCTATCTCTTCTGCATCTTTGAGTGGTTCTTTATACTATGTCATATTCATTGATGACTTCTCTCAGAAGTCTTCGATTTTCTTCATGAAGACCAAAGGACATGTCTTCAATCGGTTCCAAGAGTTTAAAGCTCTTGTGGAGAACCAGACTGGGAGGAAAATCAGAGTACTAAGGGTTAGAAAGTAATGGATGTGCTCGTTTAACCATAGACAATATAGCAATATTGTCACCCAACCATAGGCTGAAGCCACCCCCAAGCACCTTAACCTTGACAAAGAATTATTCCGGAAGCAAACCTTAGGCTTAATAGCCAAACAAGGTGGTGCACCTCTCTCCAGGGATAGCGCACCAAGCAAGAATAACCAAAAGGGGCCAAGCAGAAAGTCCAAACCATAACTAAGAGAGAGTCCAAGTCAAAACCGAAATTTGCCAGTTGCAACAGCTGCAGCTGCAGCTCTTCTTCAAACTTGTGCACCACTGCCTTATGTAGTTATGAGAGGTGAGTACAAATGAGCTCAAGCGCTCTCTATTTATAGTCCTCCAAGTCACTTAACTGGGCCGACCTCTTCTCTTGGAGGCTAATAACTTAATACAAATCATTCTCTTGAGCCGACTTGTCTTCTAGGGTTATTAACCAACTATTTAGGGTTTCTTCTTGCTTCTCGGAATATTCTATTCTCGTCAGGGTTACACATGGAGGTAAATACCTCCTGCAGCTACCATAATATCAACACTCCCTCCTAGCTAGGGAAGTATTGAAGGCAATGGTCTTGAGCACAAACATACCATTGAACCGGTAGCATCATCATAGTCATATGGACAATCTCATGATTAGATTACGATCATCATCATCACTATCAGTGTCATATGATAACATCAACCGCATCATCTCTCGAAATCATACTCCATCTGAGTAATCAAACATGATGTTGAATGAGTCACTCACTCCAAGGAGTGATACAAGGACCATTCTTCTAATTTGGACATACGTCCTAGAAGAATGACAGATGCTTAAGGCTGTGCCATGGACTACAGAGACCATTCCTATTGGAATGTCAATCTAGGACTATTTTCTAATCAAGTCATAGAGATCCGTCTCAACCTATATGCCATAAAAAATATCGGTCCTAAACCATTTTCCTAATCGGGCCAGATTTTGTGCCTTACGAAAAATACTAGTCCATGTCATGTCAACAAACTTTCACCCGGGACCATTCTCTTCAGAGAGAATACCTGTCCACTAGCAATCTATTCTGTCTGGACCATTCTTTGCCTGGAGAATGTCTGTCCACAAGCACACTGACTATTCATTTGGTTGATAATCCATTTCAACACTACTGATGGTCTACATGGCAATCAAAACAATGTCATTCAATAGAACACAATTGTGTCTATTCATAGTAGTACATAACTACAATCCAGTGGTACACTACCACACCAAGTAGCAAACAACTACTTAATCAGTGACACATAGTCACAACCAGTGGAACTCATCCACCACAGTAGAATACATCTACTGTCGAGAGACATACAGTCTCCATAACAATTATATCATCTGATATCAACCTGCACAAAAAAACGACGTCATGATATAAACTGAATCATCTGGGCCATTCTTCCACTCACATCTGTGAGATCTGGAAGAGTATCTATCCTTAGAAAGTAAAACATCAGTCATGAGCTACTGGACTATTCTTCTCAAGCATAGAAGAATAACTGTCCTGATTTTTTATCCTCAACCATTCACCTATCTGGGCCATTCCTCCGACACTAAACAAAGAGAAACTTGGAAAGAATGAGTCTGCCCTAGGGAATGCATGTCCCTGATTGTTGAACCTGGACCATTCACCTATCTGGGCCATTCTTCCGGCACTAAACAAAGTGCAACCTGGAGAGAATGAATCTGCCCTAGGGAATGACTGTCTGAACCATTTCCTAAGGAAATGATTGTCCTGCACCAACCTCCAAAATGGACCATTATTTGAAACTGCTCACAACTGTGAGCTTCGAAAGAATGACTGTCCGACGAGGCGGACCGGTCTTCTTGACCACTACTGAGAGTGACTGTCAAGAAGAAACACTGTCCTAGACCATTCCCCCACACTGGCCACAAGGGGAATCGTTGTCTATGGTACATCAACAATCCATCGAACCATTTTCATTATGAAAATGACTGTTCGATCTGGACCATTTTCCGAACTGGAAAATGCCTGTCCATCAGAAATCTCAAACCACTTTCCGAACTAGAAAGGAACTAGTCATCCTCGACCATTTTTCGAATTGAAAAATGCATATCCATAGATCAATAACACATTAGTGCTCCCTCCCAACTTGGGAGTCATCTCTTCCCTTTTCAATAAGGAAGTCGTCTCCACGAGCTCCAACTTGTTTCTTGAGTACGCAAACTCTTTTATCTTGGACAAAAGCTTTACCAAAATATCTGCTTATCTGCTCATCTGTGGAGATATATTGGAGAACCACTTCTCCTTTCTGGACCTCATCATGGAGAATGTAATGCTTGATCTCAATGTACTTCGGTCTTTTTGGAACACTGGTTTTTCTCTGAAGGCTTCATATAGCTCTGATCATTATACTATATCATAGTTGGATTCAGATCTTTTGTTTCCTGCTGGTTCATAACATCGTGGCAAAGCTCAAACTGGAACATATCCAAGTGGCACTACTTCTGTTATCATGAGAGCTTGTCATGGATGGGAAATCCATCATCCTGGAGTTCTGAGTAACCATTCTGATACAATATCTCTATTATATAAAGTTTTCACCACGCTTCTGCTGTGCATTGGAGGCTCTGCACCAAATTGTTTGAATCCATACAAGATCTTCTTCCATCTGCATACAAGAGTCTTTTTCTGGTATACCTCAAAACCTTGAGGTTGTTCTACGTATGCTTCTTTGTTCAATTACTCTGTTGAGATCAGTCCTTGCATTCATCTGATGTGAACTCTAACCCATGGATATTGCAGGAGATACAATGGCTTAGGTATGTCTGGTTACTGGAACAAGCTATCATCATAGTCTTCTCCTTCCATCTGGTAGAAGCTTTAGTTCTGTATCTCGCAATGCTTCCATTCATAAGTCTTCCATACACTGTTTCTTATCACAACTTTCATTTCTTCTGCTTGATTGCTTCTAGAGGGTTCAGATCAAGCTGGTAGTCTTATGATTCTCGATATAATGACTGGTTGTTCTTGCTTTGCTTTCTCTCATGGAATCTTCATGTTCTTCCTCATGTTTCTGTTTAGCTCTTTGGGTCCATGGGGTTTTCTATAAATTCCATGCCCTGAAGATTCCAACTTCTTCCTTTCATCATAGGATCATGGATGTGGATGGACAACCAGGGATACTTAAAGGCTTCTTTTTGAAGAAGACTTCTTCTAAAGTCACACTGAACACGTGTTGCTTTTCATGGTTGCTACCATGGATAGATACTTCATCATATTCAATGGATTATATTATTTAGGATTAGCTCCCTCCTAATCCTTGCTTCATGCATGAATGCAAGCTCTTCTTTTGGAATTATATAATCGACTCCCTTCATCTAACAGAGTCCATGCTTCCGTCTGCATCCTTATTGCCTTTTGCAAAGTGTCACAAGTCTTTTTCCAATTTCCTCTTGATTGCTGACTTCTTTTTGTTTTTACTTCTTCTAGGTTTCTTCAATTTTGATTCTGATTTCGGCTTGTCTTGCAGCTGTTACTTATGTAATAGCTTCCACATGAATTGTTACCAGCGGTTGTTGATGTACTTAATCCTTTCATGTGTATTGCCTGACTTATAGTCATCGTGATAGCAATCCTTATCTTGTTGTTCTTCCATAGGTATAGTTTCTCTTTGAACATATTATCTTCTAAGAAATAAATATGCGAGATATGTACAGAAACTATGTAAACATGGTATGTATAAGAATTATGAAGAATATTGTTACCTTGTCTTAGAAGAAGTTTGTTTTGTCCTGCTTGGCCTTCTTTGAGGGTTCCCTTTCTTTGGCAACTGATGCTTCGTGTGTTTCCGTCCTTTTCTTTAACTTGGGACAATGATTCTTGTAGTGACCATATTTTCGACAATTGAAGCATTGTATTTTTGACATATCTTTCTCTTGATTTGGTTTCTTCCTGGAGCCAAACTTCTTTTTATTTCTGAAATTCTTGAACCTTGTTGTGAAGGCTTGAT